>JAKSZP010001477.1:0-163150 GCA_022478985.1 Massospora cicadina | reverse complement strand
TCAGTAATCATAATCTCATCATCCCCTGGTTTGGTAATAGTAAATATTGTTGGTTCCGAGTTTTTATCTCCTGGGCTTCTTCAGCATACTGTGATCAGAACCCAATCAGTTTAGGTCGAAACAAATGAGGTTTCATCATTGTGTTCTCCCCACTATAGTTGCTAAGTGGCCCCCTGTAGTGAGCACCTCTGTTAATAACTTGGCGTCTGGGTAACTCTCACCGAGTTGGATTTTGCACAGGGCATAGCCACTGAGCAACCCAATCAAATGATATGAGGATCTCCAAAACTTATAATAAAACTTGATAAAATATATATATGGAGCTATTGCCCCTTATTTCTATCTTTATTTTAAATATCTCACGGACCGTTCTGCGCTCCTCTTTTCCTCAAAAATAGACTATCCCCTTTTAATATTCCATCAGGCTCTTTATACCTCAAGTCCCCAGCCGGATGCATCCTCATCTTGGTATCTTCTATTCTTCTTCCTTTTTTGAGTTGCTCTTGTTTGTATTGAATCTCAGCATGATTTCTCTCAATTTGCTAAATGTTCTCATATTGCTTGATTATAATTCGTGTATCCCCTTTTTGTAAATCTCAAGACTCATCTTGATTCCCCTTCAATCCACCAATATGGGTAGTGTATCATCCAGTCATATCAACTTCCCAACACAGGTCTTATTTTAATGAAAGCCTGATAGTGCTTGGTCTAAATTCACTGAATATCACTTTTTGCAAGAGGTAGACCACGGGTCTTGCTAAGCCAGAAAATTTGGGGATGAACTTCCTATAGTACCCCACCATTCCTATGAGCACTTGGATCATCCTAAAGATTTGAGGAGAGGAAATTTTTCTATAGAAGCGAACATATTAGGTACTTTAGTAATTAGTTATATTAATCCTTATTTACTAATAAAAAGTCTAAAGGAATTCCATCACAGCAATTGTTACAACCCAATTTCTCATTTGGGAATATTGGATACCTCAGCGATAAGTTATATTTTTTTAAACCAGTTTAGTTCTCAGCCAGCAATTAATGCTGAGATTAATTAGGCTCATTTGCCATAACTATCTTAAAAAACATAATTTTGAGTTAGCCATTTTGTTCTGAGGTGACATCTTCCAAATCCATTTAGTATTCTATACTGATGTTTCCACCTCCCTTCCCACCAAATAAAGTCACCTATCTTCTTGGATACATTAACATATTGAAATTTAAATTTGTAATAACCCAAGTTTATTTATAAGTGCCAGAAAATAATAAAGGAACCCTTGATACCATTTCTAACTTGATGGTACTTAAGCAACTCAGGTAAACCCTGAAGGTGAGGAAGGCTTGACCAACAACTCTCAGTTAAGTGGGCCAGTAGTAAGAGGCCGTGCAACGCCTGATATTTCAATCCACAAATTATAGTAAATTTTTTAAATTGTAAAAGTACCTAGATTGATGTTCAATAGAAACTTTCAGACAGCATGTGGCATGTTTTACCAATACGACTTTTGAAAACTAAGGTTATTGAATGTTAAGTTAAACTAAACTCAATGTTCATTAAGATGGGTGACAACCATTTTCCTAATTATACCCAGCCTCATCGCCTATCCCACTGGTTTCATCATCCTCTGCTGTGGTAGGGAAAAGTTTGGGGATATTATCTAGACTGCTGGCGGTTGAGACCTCTTGTGCCAACCAGGAGATACCCATGTGGAAACGTATTGCTTTACATAACTACTAATTTCTAGATAATATTCCCCCTGTCTCTCACTATAAAAATGATACATATTATATGCAAGGCCACAAGTTGCACCCACCCTTTGGGGCCAAAGGGGCTCTTTTAGTGAGAGGTAAATTAACAATTAATTTCATTTGTCATAGGCCACCTAATACTAAGTTCTATAAGAATTTAATCAAACAATGTTTGCAATCTAATTTCTCATTTGGGAATATCAGAATAATCGGTTTTTATTTAAGTTAAATTACTTTCAGTTTAGTTCTAAGCCAGCCATCAGAGCTGTGATCATTTAGGCTCCTAAGACTAAACTATTTCATTATATTTTATCTTTTAGCTGTTGCTTTATAGTTCTGGGGTGGCATCTTCCATATACCATTTTTAAAATTCTATCACGTTGCTTCCACCGTGCTGCTCCCAAATAGACTTACCTATTAAATTTATAATGATTTATTTTAATATAAATTTGCAATACCTAAGTCATTCATCAGTGCCAGATTTAGAAAAGGAACCCCAAGGATGACATTGTTAAGTTTGGTGCTATGTAAGCAACTTGGGAAGACCCAAAGGAGAGGACAGCTTGGCCATTAAACCTCAGCCCAGGGGTCCAATAGTGAGTAGGCTGTGCGCAGCCTGAAATTTTCAAACCGCTACTAAAGTGGCAATGCTTACTTTTAAATTAGAAGATTGTCTAGATTAATATTTAATAGAGGAAAACCTCTTACAGCATTTATTTTGTTTTATTTATGTAACATCTGTTAAATTAGATTATTCAAGTGTTACTAATATTAGTTGAATTCCTTGTTTCAGAACTTATGTCCAATAGATTTTACTTCAGGTTGAAAGAAGGAGCACTTGGATAGACTGATTTTTGAGTAATTCCTAACGCACCTAATTTTAGATCTCTCAAAACTTCTCAAATGTCCGTTAAATTCTTTCAAAGCATGATGATGTCATCAAGATATACTATGACGCACAACAATTTTTTGTTAACCAAGCTCCCATACAATGCCCTCTGTAACGTCGCAGTGATGTTACAGAGCACCTTTGGCGTCCAAGTTGGCTTAAATATGCATCTTTAGAGTTCATAACACACTTAGCTTGTTCCTTGGGGTCTAGTTTGATCTGGAAGTAACCACTGACAAGAATTATTGCTAAAAGATATTGTGTTCTGGCAAAAAACTGAATCAAGCCATTGATTTGTGGCAGCAGAAAACTGTCATTTTGGTTATCAAATTAAGCCCTAAAAAGGTTTATTCCTTGTCTTGATTCTGATATGACTGGACAATAAGCATGGAACAGCTAGGGCAGATCGGAAAGAATCCGCCAAGCATGATATCAGTTATGATTATTCTAGTGCCTTGAGATGAGCATATTGGGATATAATGGGTTACTTTTAGATCGCCTCTAAATAAGGTAATAAGGTAATAAGGTGATAAGGTGATGTTGTCATTTGATAAATACAAATTAGAACACCTCCAATTAGAGCGATAGGGAGCTAAAGAATAACAAGCCAAAACCAAGGAGAATCGGTTGAATAGAATAGTCCAAGTTATAATAGCAAAATTGTCTGAGGCTGCTATATATGTGAGATGGGCGATTGAATAAGGAAGGTTGTTAATAGTAGAGAGAGAACGTAACAGCGAAAGGTTACTGTATTTATTAAAAGTAGATAAAGAGTCGTTGAGTAGATTGCTCCTATTATTTAATATATTTTCAAGTGTGTCCAAAGGACTGACAATTCCCACATCGTCTGTCTATTGTTTATTGGGGTTGACTCTGTAAACAGTATGGTGGATCCTAATGATACCGCCCAAAAATATAACAGTGGTGCTCACTACAGGGGGCCATTAATCAACCATTAAATACTCAGTATCTCCAGTCGCCAGCTATGTCTCATAAAGCCTTCGTTTCTGGGTTTTTATGAAACACTGCACCAGCTGTTTATGAAGAACTCAAACTTGCATTAGATGCAGTGCTCAAAAAACAGGATGAACTTCTTCAAGAATGAAATGCCATCATGCACTAGCTTGACAGCACATTTAACCAAATGCAAATTCTGGGACAACAAAACAAAGAACTTGCTAATTGTCTGAATGATACCAATAAATGGCTGCATTACGTGGAGAAGAAATTAACCAGTGCTTCCCAGTCTTCTCTCTGGAATGAGGATAAATGACAAGGGGGACACCATATGAGGAGGAATATGATGCTATTCGGAGCTACTACACCCAGGATGGTATCTCTGGATACAAATATGTGTCAGAGCGCCAATTCCCTCAAGTGACCGTGCTGCCCATGGAAGAAGACCACGCTACTCCCATATGCAGCGGACATCCCAACTTCTGCTGGACCAGCTTCTCAGCGAGAAACTGCTTTTGAATCTCAACACATTCCTCAGTATGCCCCAAAAACTGTGAACAGGATGAGGAAGTCACCATTGAGAAACTGCCTCCATTTGATCAAAATGGGAATATTTATGGCTTTTTCAAACAGTTTGAATTTGCAGCAGAAGGCACATCTGATAGACAAAAAGCCAACTTTTTGATATCTGCCTTGGATGTTGGGAGTGTCGATCAAGTCACCTGTTACCTCCCAAGAAGATCTGTTACCTATAGGGAAGTAAAAGATACCGTGCTTCTCTTGTTTGGGGTAATCTCAAAGATGTTGCAGCAAAAAGCGGAATTTTTAATTATTGTATTCCGCTGTAACAAGACTCTCATAGAGTTTGCTGATTAATTTATAATGAAAACACACATGTTGATTAGGTCAGGATACTTAGCAAAAGCTGATGTGTGCATCGCCATGACCTCCATAGTGAAGTCATACTGAGAGCTTCATAATGTCATTTTACCAATTCAGGATGATAACGATCCCCTGCTCAAAGTTGTACAGTTCTTGTGCCACATATCCCCTAACTTTCCACCGCCAAATATGGAATGGAAAAATACTGCCTCTGCTGTACCCTCTTATTCATGAGAATACACTCATCTGACTCATGTTACATTAAACCCATGGCTTTACTATAATTCTTCGCCTTGTCCTCAGTTGAATTATTCTCAACAGTTTGATTATCGCCTTGGGCCTAATTACAAAAATTGTCAGCAACCTAACTATTGACAAGGACTAGTTACGCCAAATGTCAACAAGCATCTTACCAACATGGACTGGGTTACGCTGAACGTCCCCAAACTTTCTGACCTGGAACCTCATATGAAAATAATGGACGTGGCTCTTATTGGGTTAGCTGCTAAAATGTGGTCGCCCTGGCCACTTGGTAAAATTCTGCCATAACGTTGTGTGTACTACTTACGCCAAGATCATAATACCAGGGAAAAGATGGAGTGGAGTAGAGATGGGACTCTCTACCTCCATGATCTCAACCTCAAATGTCTCTGAATTAATAGTAGTATATCCCGCGGAAGTCCCTCTTTATGATGACGGAATTTTATACTAGCAACCAGTTGGAGGAGTGAATGTAGTGACATGAGCTCAATCCAAGCTGCGGCAGATGAAGGATCTTCAGAGCAACCAGAGCTGTACGTCTGCCAAATTCTTGATCAAGCTTCCTTGGACAAGCTGGATTCTGCTGCAGATGCGCCAATCTCTAGAAAGAAGTAGTTGTTACCCTTCTGGTAGACGCCATTGTCAAAAAATATGCCAAAGTTGGTGAGGGGGTAATGAGTTCCCTTGAAAAGACAGATTTCGTAAATTTCCATGTATTAAACAGTCAATATTTTTCTTATTCTGAGTGTATGTACTGTGAATTTTTTGTAGTAAAAAATAGAGTTCGCGCTATAATAGATATAGGCGCTCCAGTAACATAGTTTCCACTAAGTTGTTGGTGAAGTTGACATTAAAGCCTGTTATGGACCATCAAATGGTGTATGAAACTGCTGGAGCAGAAAGCACCATCTCTGATGGAGCATACAGTGCGCTACCTTTGCATTTTGGGTTCATTGTTGTTGTAGCTCTAGCAATTGAGCTACCAAACAAATATTACAACTTGCTAATTAGAACTGCTTTCCTGTGACATTTTGGGGCTGTCGTTGATATGGCGGAGGAGACCCTTGCCATTTTGGGACAGAGGATCCCAATTTACTTCACCTTTAGTAGAGTGCTGAAGGATTTGGTGCACATAAGCCACATCAACCTTGCATATAGTGATGGGGTGATGCCAGTTTGCTATCATTGACTAAGAAACAAGACTCGGCCCCTTCCCCAGAAGATATAGGAATATCAAGGGATACCTCTCTGAGCTGCAGGGCCCATATCTATTCCTTCTAAACACCAAGTTTTAGTGAACACCAAGTTAGAGGCGGAAGTGCCTGCCAGGCTATATGGGTAAGTCATTGGGCTCTATCGTCAAACATGGCTTGAGCCACATGTGGCTACAGGGATTATACTTCCAGGCCATTTGGAAATTAAGATATTGTTAGTAGATTTCCAGAACTAACCAATGAAAATCCGCCAACACTAAATAGTAGTATATTTACACTTGTATCCAATAGAAGAGGTTCTTCGGGTTCAATATTTCAGTTTGTCAGGCGAATTTGGTCTATCAGTTGAGGCACCAGCCATCGTAATAATATAGTACCATGGAGTAATTAAATAGGGCTGTCAGAAGAACAAAAAGACCAAGCAATAGCTTTGTTTCAGAAGTACAAGGAGATTAAAATTTCAACAATCATGATTTAGGGTGTGCTCAGGGGGCGGCCCATTGAGTGGACACAGGAGATCATCCCCCATAAGGTCTCAGCTGATACGATGATTAAGGTCAGTGGAAGACATTGTCACTGAGGAAATTGATAAGTTGCTGGAGCAAGGGATGCTTGAACCATCTAAGAGACCATGGGCTTCACCTGTTCTGATTGTAAAAAAGAAGGAAGGTACCAAACGCCTAGTAATAGACTACCAGAAGCTCAATAGTATTACAAAAAAGGACTTGTACCCCTTGCCACGGATTGATGATGCTTTGGATCGGTTAGGAGGAGCCCATTACTTCTCAGCAATGGACTTGATATAAGGTTACTGGCAAACCTAGTTACCCAAGGTGGAACAGGAAAAATGTGCTGTAATCAGATGCAAAGGCCTTTTTAACTGACTCAGATGCCTCAAGGGCTGAGTAACGCCCCAGCTATATTTCATTGAGATATGGACACTATTCTTGGAGACTTTAAGCCGTCATGTTTCCTCGTATACCTCAATGATATTTATGTCTTCTCTCAAACCTTTTCAGAGCACCTCAATCATATAGAAGCAGTATTCTGCTGGCTCTCTGAGGTGAACATTAAAATTAAGACTCAAAAATGTAAATTTCTTAAAGATCAGTTGGAATACCTAGGGTTTGTGGTAGACTCTAAGGGGCGAAAGCACAGCTGGCCAAGGTAAAGGCCATCCACAAAATGACTACACCTAATAGTAAACACAACATACAGGTTTTTTGGGAATGGTTGGTTACTACTGGCGCTTCATCCCTAACTTTAGCTTTACTGGGGGGCCTGTATTTGAGTTGTTAAAAGAAGGATGCCGTGTTCAAATGGACACAACGTCATCAATACGCTTTAATACACTTCAGACAGCGCTGATCAGTGCGCCAGCGTTGCGCTATCTGAACTTCAATAGGGAGTTATCATTCAGACGGATGCGTTCCTTTCCACTGTTGGGGTGGTCTTTTCTCAGAAAGATGACGAGGGAGAGGAGCATCCCTTTACATACTGCAGTTGAAGTCTAAACTGCCATGAGTGTAATTATACCATGACCGAGCAGGAGTGCTTAGTGGTGATCTATGCATATAAGCAATTTAGAGTCTACTTGCTTGGGGTAAATTTCAAATTTGTGAAAAATCACGTGTCATTAAGCTGGTTGCAGAACCTCAAAGAGCCTGAAGGGCGTTTGACTCAATGGGCTCCTAAGCTGCAGGCTTATGTCTTCAAGATCCTTCACCGCCCAGGAGTAAAGCATCAGAACCCTGACTGTTTATCTCAATTGCTGTAAGTTGCCTGTATGCGTATCTCAGTGATGTGATGTATGATAAGATGCTCAGCGGAAAATATGATGATGAGCCGCCACAAGTGATAAAAGAATTGATTGAGATTCAAACAAATACCTTCCAATGGAACGGGGGAACTGTACAAGCGGATCAGTGATTTATGGTGAATTTTCCGTAACCCTCAGAAAAGCCAGGAATTATTATGAGCGCCTATAAGGCAGTCGTACATGGTGGTGTGCACAAGACAATGGAGTTGTTGCGCCCTCGGTACTATTGGGAAAGCATGAGCTTCAATGTGCTCAAAACCATTTCCTGTTGCCACGAGTGCCAAGTGGAGAAGCCATTCCGCCATAATACTTTATACTGGGTAGTAAAACCACATTTTGCTTGGCATACAGTTTCCCTTGATGTTGTCAGCCCTTTGCCAACAGGAGCTAACCAGTAAAAGTACATTCTGGTGGCTATCAACCACTTGGCCCAGTGGGTTGAAGTGAGGGTGATATGGGATTTAGGGGCAGTCACAGTGGCCAAGTTTGTAATGGTTTGTATTATTCAATTAGATGACTGCCCTCAGTTCATTTTCCCAATAACGGAACCAACAACATTTTGCACATCCTCCCCAAACTGAACAAGATTATGGGCATCCGCAGGGTTCAGACAACTCCATATCACCCTGAGTCCAATGGAATGGTTGAACAGGTGAATGGGACCTTGGTGATTATACTACGGAAATTAGTAACGGATCAACCTTCTTATTGGAGGTCCCTCCTTTCCACTGCCATGTTTGCCTATAATATTAGTTACCATTGCCACGGGGAAGAGCCCCTTCCAACTACTATATGGGTGACACCCAGCTCTTCCAGCATTACTTTTTTTGTGTGTAGAAGACACCAGTGGAATGGAACCCCACCACCATTTGACTAAACTTGCAAACACTTTGATCAAATTTCAAACTAAACCTATTCCTTCAGCTTAGCCAAGAATATCAAAATCAGGCTACCAATGAGGTACGTCATTTTGGGTTGGTGCAGTTCAAAGAGGGCGATATGGTTCTCTTCCATCACCAACATAGGTTTGGGCAGAGACACAAGTTGGCTAATATTTGGATTGGTCCGTTTAAAGTTATAGAGAAAACTAGGGTCAACGCTTATACCATCAAGGACCCCATAAGTGGTCAGATCATTAACCAAACGCACACAAAGTTCCTCTAAACATATAAGCAATAGGAGCCTTATTGTCCAGTCAAGGAGGTGGTAATGTCGCAATTCAGATATTACTGGATGATAAGCCTGGAACAGCTAGGGCGGATTGGAAAGAATCCGCTAAACATGAGATCAGTTACAATTATTCAAGTGCCTCAAGATGAGGAAATATTGGGATATAATGGGTTATTATTGGATTGCCTCTAAATAAGGCGATAAGGCGATGTTGACATTTGATACAGATGAATCAGGTGGCCTCCAAATAGGGTGATAGGGAGCTAAATTATAACAAGCTGAAACCAAGGAGAATCGACGGAATAGAATATTCCAAGCTATGATTTGGTATCATCAAAAGCCACTATATGAAGCAAGATGAACAATTGAGAAAGTAAGGTTGTTAATAGTAGAGAGAACGGAACAATGAAAGGTCGCTGTATTTAAAAAGTATATAAAGAGTCATTGGGGCGATTGCTCCTTTTTTAGTATATTTTCAAGTGTGTCCAAAGGACTGACAATTCCCACATCGTCTGTCTATTGTTCGTTGGGGTTGACTATGCAAACAGTATGGCGGATACTAATAATACTTCCAAAAAAATAACATTCCTTTTCTATGAAAATTAACTTTCTTAAAACCAGCAAGTGAGATGAGGCCTAAGGCCTACGTGAGGGATTTGATAAAATTAACTCCAATACTTATATAATTTTGTGGCCACTTAGTTTTCTCCTCTCCCTCTATTCCTCCTACAAAGCCAGGAACTTAAGGGTGGAGCTTCTCAAGTCTTAACATAATTTAGAAACCTACTAATTTCCTTAATTTGTAAGTGGTGTATGAAAAATAGTTCAACATACTTCCTCCAATAGTTTCTTGACCTTCTCCTGTTGTTCAATTTTGGTTAGACCTTCCCAGTTGAAGTTTCCATCAGAGCTACCAAAGGGTGCTGCTCCAAATCAAAATATCATAAGCTTTCAAACCAAAGACTTTGTCAACCTTGTCAAAAGATAATGATTACTCATAAGCTATTTGGGGTACTAAGTCTCACTGTCCAAGTGGCTTCAGTCAAACTATCTAGCAACCATGAAATTGGCCTATTATAAGCAGAGTTGAGTATTCCTGGACAGGTCAAATCCTCTTTTGCTGAAGGGTTTTCCACACCTTAAAGCTATAAAAAACCAGGTGGGATATTTACGTACTTTGGATTTTAATTAAGACTTGTTATTTTTGCAGTATCAAAGTTACTCTGGGCAATATAAAGCTATAACCACTTGGCAAACAACCACGTGTGATGGCAGTTGACTCAAGAGCCTCAGTATTAGTAATTGTTCAAGTAAAGCGGATCAAGAATTTCTAATAAGCAGGTATAAGATCTAAAGTCCAGCTTGTTATTTTGTGAAGTCTCAAACACCAAAGGAGCTTGATCCCCCAAGAGGGGTAGGAATCTTTCAGTACAATGAACACTGGCTGAATAATTAAGGAGAATTGGGTTCCCAATAGAAAATTTCTAGCTGGGATTGTCAAGTGCTACGGCTTAGATAACTTAGTTCAATTTACCAAGTGGTGATTAACAAGGAGTAGGCCCCACTAGATCAGGTGCATTGAGGGCTAATATCCATATTCCATTCTTTAGGGTATATCTGGAATAAAATTAATGCGCTTTATCAGTTTTGAAGAAATGACATTGACTGGAGAACTGCTTCAAAATGCCGAAACCAGGATCCTATGGACCTTGACATCACTTAAGTTACTAAGCTCTAGAATTAAAGAGGCATGGTTAGAACATATAAAAATAGTCAGAGAAAAAGTAAAAAATATAAAAATCTTTATTGGTGTTGAGCCATTTATACTCCATGTCTCTTTCAGTGGCAATGGCTTTAGATTCAGTAAGTGGAGTAGTAAGTTTACTGAGATGTTTCAGGTTTGTCATCACGAAAATCCTATAGAGGATGCTAGTTTCCTTTTTCACCTCATAGTTTCATCTCTGTCAAAATTTCCTAGATGTATGACTTGTACCATTGCAATAAGTACATTTTGTCTTTCATCCTTATTGGCTTCAGGGGCACGTTTTCAGAAAGACTAGTGGAGATGCTGCAACTGTAGCCTTAGAATCAGATCTTGAGGTATATCATCTATCCTTATTTTATCTTAAAAAAATTGAAGTTTTCTATAAACCTGAGCATGTGTAATTAAACCTTAGGCCTTATTAATTAAGATCACAGTGGTTATGGCATCATCTAAGCATCTAGGTTAGTGGTAACCAAAGGTTGAGTGTGAGCATAAACGCCTCTAGAAAATTATTTCAGGGGTTATCCTCTTTTTAGATGTATGGCCAAGAAAGCCTTCTTTGAGGTTTGACAGGGTCTGATTACTGCACATCCTAGAACTAAAGCGTTTTGTACCTGTTCCCAGGTATAGCATTCCCTTTAATGAGTATTTATGTCTCTCTGTAAGTGCTGCTATGATAGGAATGAAAATAATTTAACTTTTTTATTATAGTTACATCCTCCATCAAGATTTAATAGGTATGTAAATCTAATATATAATCTTCTTTTATTTAACTGAGGCAAGCTGACCAGGGGACGGGCATTACCGAGTATGTGTGGAAAACAAAGATATATAAAATTGGGCATCCCAGGGTACTCAGGTTACCCCTGTTGCCAGAGGGACTGCCAGGTATGGGGGGTTGGTGCGCTACTCCGAGGGGGTTTCCCCCACTATGAAGCAGGTGTGAAGGAAGGGGTCTGTGCGGAGGAACCAAAGTGAGAACCACAATTCTATGAGCGCCTGTTGCCTTGGCCTCATATATCCATAGAGCCGGGTTTGAAAGTGCTCCAGTAAGTGGACGTGGAACCTATTAACCCCATGGATGGCTGGGACCGTGCCCCTGAATGCATCTAAGGCAATGGTGTGGATTGTCCACATTGCAATGGGCATCATCAGTGAGCGGAGGGTAGATGGGATTGGTGACTCAATCTGGAACGCGATGAGGCACTTTAATATAGAAAATTCCTGCTCGTTTTATATCTTAAGCAGACGCGCGACTTCCTGCCATATGGCTTTGGTTGGGGAGCATGTTTCTAGGCGGTGATGTAGGTAGCCCTCCCCTCCACATACTGCGCAGGTTGCGTGGAGGGAATTGGAACGGTCCACCATCATATAGGTCCTTCTTTAGACAGCGCCAGGCGTTGGCTCTTACCCTCGGCTGTAGGAGTGGGTGGTGCATCATTCTCCACACTGTATTATGTGTGGTTAAGTCATAGGGGATGTCCAACGCATCTAGGTATTCGATTATAGCAATGGTTGGGGTCATAGCAAGCCTGTCTCTATGGGGGTGGTTTTCTGGATTTATTAATTTAAACTGTGGGATGGGTCGTCCCCTTCCCTGCACAGTGCCAGTGTTCTCTACAGTCCATCCCATACGGCGGATAGTTCAGAGGATGCGTTTGAAGTGAGGGGGGTTCCATGTGGGCCTGTTGCGGTAGAAAGTTTAGCAAGGTATGATAGTAGTCTGGGCGGGCTATGTGGGTTGGTTAATTTGAGCGCCTGTGCGAAGTTAGTCCTCGCTGCCCTGGACCAGTGTTGTTGCAGGAGGTCTGGGGCAAGGACTTCCTTTATCCAGGTACCCAGGATGCGTTTGGCGTGGCTCTCAAAATCTATTAGTCCCATGCCTCCTCTTGAGCGTGGGCCAAAGAGTGTTTCCATCTGTATGGGAGGATGGGATCTGGGCCACAGCCAGCCCTGGATGAGCGCGCGGATTGAAGTTATAAAGGTGGGTGAGAAGGCAATCGCGTGGGCAGGGTACCATAGTATTGGGAGGATGAGTGAGTTAGCAACTGTTAATCGCCCCATTAGTCCTGGGGACCTTCCCTTGAGGGAGGCAACGCGTTTGGATACCCGTTGTAACAGGTTGCTTTCCATTATCTCATTAGCATATCCCCCTGTTTCCAGCCATATCCCAAGGTTTCGGATAAGAGTGGTGGTGGGAGGTGATGCGAAAGGTAAGATGAGTGGGTTTTTCCTCCATATGGGAGTATGAGGTTCTGGTGTTGTAGCCCAGTTGTTAGTGTACTTGCCTAAGAGAGTGATTTCTGTTTCCCTTTTGTTAAGCGATGCGTTGCTCACCATGGAGTATTCCTCTAGGGTGCGTTCCAGCTGTCAGGCATCATTGTTGTTAGCTATACCTGCCAAGCATTCATCTGCAAAGGCCAGTATCTTGACTGTTGGCTGGCCTTCTGCAGCTATGCCCATGAGGAGTGAGTTGGTTACGCGGAGGAGTGGATCAAAACTGAAAATAAACAGCAGTGGGCTGAGGGGGTCCCCTTGTTTGAGCCCTCTGTGTGTTGTGATCTTGTTAGTTAGGAAGCCAGGGCCGCATACAGACATAGTTGCAGATTCTGTAAGGAGCATCTCCCAGTTTATGAATCTGGGTGGGAGTTTGAAAGCGTGTAGGCATTCCTTTAGGTATGGCCAACTAACGCGGTCATATGCCTTTTCCTGGTCTAAGAAGACCAGGGCTCCAGTTGCTTTGGACTGACATATGTTTGCAACAGGGTGTTGTTGTTCCAGATTGAGCGCCCTGGTATAAACCCAAACTGGTTGAATGACAGGACGTCAGAGGCAATTGCGCCTAATCTGGCTGTTAAATTTTTTGTTAGAATTTTTGTGTCAGAATAAGAGAGTGCGATTGGATGCCATTTGGCCAGGTCCAATTAGGCACCCTTTTTATACAAGGTTATGACATATGATTCATGGCCACCAGGTAGGAGGCGTGTTTCCAGCAAGCACTGGTTCATAGACGCCAACAGGAGGGGGGCAAATTGCTAAAAAATTTTTGTAAAATTTGTAGGGTATCCCATCAGGACCTGGGCATTTCCTACGTGGTGCACCGCGGATTGTATCCCAAAGCTTCTCCCGTGTGATTAGATTTAGAATATTGCAGTTCAGCGGTGTGCTTTGTATTCCAGCAGTTTGTATAAATTTTGTGATTTTTCGTGGGTCTGTCAGCATATCTTAGCATAATTTGGTGTAATAGAGGTGTACTTCCACCTTGACCTCCTCAGGGTCAGTTGCCACGGTGCCGTCGGTCTTGTAGACCTGTGTGCATGTGGGCTGGTTGCCGCGGTAGTGGAATTTGTGGAAGAAATATGTCAACCATGTTTTGCCTTCCTTTATGAACTTACCTTTGTTCAACACTTTGATTCTGCGTTGGTGCACAAAGATGAGGGTGTTTAGTCAGCGTATATTTCCACCCATTTGCATCCCCAATTGGGATTATAACTGGATCTTGGGGTGTTAAGCTCAAGGTGGTCCAGTTCTGCCAAGGTACGCCTGGTTGTGGCTGTATTGGTGGTGTACTTATGTGATGCGAAATGTCAGGTTTTGTTGATTAGTTCCTTTTTGAAATTCGCCCATGTTACAATGGGATCTAAAGTGAATGGAGCTGTGGATTCTGGGTTTGTGGCCTCAAGTTCAACCCAGTCAGATATTTCAGGCAATTTATGTTTTCTGGGTGTAGCTTTCTCCAGGGCGACACCTGTGCATGGGTTCATGTTGGCGATAACTTCATTGAAACAGGTCAGTGGTCATAGAAATTGACTTTTTCTGTTGTAAATTTGGAAATTCTTGATTATTGGGTTTGTGATAAAGGATGTGATCAATGCGGCTCATTGATATGAGTGCTCCCTCGCATATGTTTGTCCGTGTCATATGGGGAAGGAGTGGTGTTCTGGGGGAGTGCATCCTGTAGGCCAAGGCATGCCTTCATTGTTTGGAATTCAATGTGTCCTGGTGGGTATCCACTGGGGTTTGGCCATCAGTCCTTGTCAGGGTTATCCCAGCAGTTAAAGTCACCCAACAGGATGGTATTGGGTGGGAGGATGAGTGTTGGAATGGTTTTGAGAAATTGTTTTCTCTCAGCTGTGGTGCATGGTGCATAGATGCATGCTATCAAGATTGTTTTCTCTTGGCATGTGATATTGCTACCAGGATGCGGCTGTGAAGGTATGACGAGGAGTTTGTAACTTTTAATTTTTTGTTATTTCGGATGTTTACCCCACAGTGAGACATCCATACCAATTGTGTTGGTGAGACCCTGGCTGACCAGGATCCTTCTACCCCTTGTAGACAGTGGGTTTCTTGGCTGGCCAAGATGTCTACAAGGGGTTTTTGCAGTAAGTCCAGATTTTTGGATTGGGACGTTTGAGCTCTGGCTCCCGCGATGTTTACCATCCCTATTGACACTGAAGTGCCCACGGCGCCTCAGGAGTGGTTGGGAGGGCCCTCTGGACCTAACCCACCATGGCTCATTTTGGCCATGCTCCGCATCTGTACTCCAACTCTCTCAGTGACAATTTCAGTTCCCTTGATCTGACTCAATTTTTTGCGGGAATTGCAGTTTTTGAAATTTGTGTTATGTTTTCCTGCACATATCTCATGATGGTTCAAAGCGGGGTGCTGATTAGGTTCTGTAATTTTGGGGTTAATTTTGGAGAATTGTGCACTGCTTTTTCGCCCATATTGCGGCTGAATTGTTCCTCAAAGTGTGCATGATTGATGTCGCTTGGTGACTAAGTTGAGTTGCTGTGAAAATTTCAACCTGGGCACATTGTTCTGATTGGTTGGCTTGGTGTATATCTGAAATATCCTCTTGAATTTGTCTGGGGTAGATGGATAATTCCGCGTGCGCTACCACCTTGGCCCCTGCTTACTTGCAGGCTTTTTGTGCCGCTTTGCATTGTTTATGTGTAACTGGGTCCACGATGGAGTATAGTCCATCTTCACCCCAGCGGAATGGGTGGTGGCCGTTGGTCATTCTAGCGAAATTTTTGTTACTTTTGTCCATGGCTTCCTCACAGTAGTCTGCTTCCATTAAGCCCTCCTTCACGGAGCATGCGTGTTCCTTGTGTCCCAATGAACCGCAGTGGTTGCATATATGTGGTGCGCATTCCAGTGTAACTCAGAATGCGGATTACTGTCCCCCATCCACAAAGTGAAACTCTGCTGTGCGGTGAATTCTTGATAAGTCATCTTCCACTTCAAGGAATGGGTTGATCATGGCGATAGCTTTGCCTGTGCACAGGGTTGGCATCAGGTGAAATCATTGTAATTTAAGTTGCATAGTTTCTTTGTAGGCTATGAGCCCTTTGCAGAGCTCCTCCTAGATTACCTTATGAGGAAAGCTGGTAGGGAGCAAGTCGAAGGAGATGAACAAAGTTTTCGCTTTGTTCCATCTGGTGTGCGCAGTGCGCACTATTTTTTTGCCCTGTGGAAGGGCAATTTTGACGCAGACTTTTGCTTCAGCTTCCGCTTCTTTGGCTGTTTTGAAACCAATATAGATTCAGCCGTGGCCTATGTTGTTGGTGGCAACATATACCGCTTGGGGGAAAAGGGAGGGTTGTGCCTCATATGTTTTCTCCCACAGGGTTGGGGACTCATCCCCAAGGAAGGGTCAAAGCCCGTGTTCCACCTTTAAAAAGGGGTTGGTTACACTGGATGTACATATATTGATCTTGTTTTATAGTAAATACCATAAACCCAGACATTATCTGAGTTTGTGGTTTCTTGGTGGCTTGGGTTCCTGGTCGCCCTCCAGGTCGTTTCTTGCCCTTGGGTGCACTTTGCGCACCTCTTGATGCGACGCTCGCCCAGGTTGTATCAGATTTATTAAAATCGCCCTCTCTCCTGTGTGACTATCAAATATTGGTGTTCAAATCAAATCAGAGTAAATAAAGTGATTGTTATGGGAAAAGAAGCTTCCTGATATATACTCTTCTTATCTAAATGAGGTAAGCCGACCAGGGACAGACATTACCGAATATATGTGAAACTAAGAGAATAACTAAGAAATATAAAAATTGGGCACCCCAGGGTACTCAAGTTACCCTTATTGCCAGCGGGACTGCCAGGTATGGGGGGTTGGTGCACTACTCCGAGGGGGTTTACCCTGCTATGGAGCAGGTGTGAAGGAAAGGGTCTGTGTGGAGGAACCAGAGTGGGAACCATGATTATATGAGCGCTTTTTGTCTTGGTCTCATATATCCATAGAGCCAGGCTTGGAAGTGCTCTAGTAAGTGGACATGGAATTTGTTAATAATCCCATGAATGGTTGGGACCGTGCCCTTGAATGCATCTAATGCAATTGTGTGTATTGTCCACATTGCAATGGGTATTATTAGGGAGCGGAGGGTATATGGGATTGGTGACTTGATCTGGAGCGCGAAGATACTCTTTGATATCATGAATTTCTATTTGTTTTGAATCTTGAGCAGGCGTGCGACTTAATGCCATATAGCTTTGGTTGGGGGGCATGTTTCTAGGTGGTGATGTAGGGATCCCTCCCCTCCACATACTGCACATGTTTTGTGGAGGGAGTTGGAGCGGTCCGCCGTCCTATAGGTCCTTCTCAAACAGCGCTAGGAGTTGCTCTTACCCTCGGCTGTAGGAGTGGGTGGTGTGTCATTTTCCACATTGCTTTCTGTGTGGTTAAATCATAGGGATTGTCCAGCATATCTAGGTATTTTATCCTAGCTATGCTTGGGGTTGTTGTGAGCATATCCCTATGGGGGTGGTTTTCAGGGTTTCTTAATCTGAATTGGGGGCTGGTTCGTCCCCTTCCCTGTATAGTATCCATGTTCTCTATGGTCCATCCCATATGGCGGATAGTTTGGAGGATATGTTTGAAATGAGGGGGGTTCCAGGCGGACTTGTTGCAGTAGGGTGCTTGGCAAGGTATGAAAGTAGTCTGGGTGGACTATGTGGGTTGGTTAATTTGAGCGCCTGTGCAAAGTTAGTCCTTGCTGGGTTGGACCAATGTTGTTGCGGGAGGTCTGGAGCAAGGATTTCCTTTATCCAGGTACCTAGGATGTGATTGGCATGGCTCTTAAAATCTATTAGTCCCATGCCTCTGCTTGAGCGTGGGCCAAATAGTGTTTCCATCCGTATAGGAGGGTGAGAGCCAGGCCACAGCCAGCCCTGGATAAGCGCGCGAATTAAGGTTATAAAGGTAGGTGAGAAGGCTATCGCATGGGCCTGGTACCACAGTATTGGGAGGATGAGTGAGTTAGCAACTGTAACTCGTCCTGTTAATCCTGGGGTGCTTCCCTTGAGATGAGGCGATGCGTTTGGATACCCGTTGTAACAGGTTACTTTCCATTGTCTCATTAGCATATCTCTCTGATTCTAGCCAGATTCCAAGGTGTTGGACAGGAGTGGTGGTGGGAGGTGTTGCAAAGGGTAAAATAATTGGGTTTTTTCTTCGAGTGTTGGTGTGAGGTTCTGATGTTGTGGCCCAATTGTTTGTGTATTTGCCTATGAGGATGATTTCTGTCTTCTTTTGTTGAGCGATGCATTGCTCACCTTGGAGTATTCCTCTAGAGTGTGTTCCAGCTTTTGGGAATCTTCATTGTTTGCTATACCTGCTACGCAGTCATCTGCAAAGGCCAGTATCTTGACTATTTGTTGTCCTTGTGCGGTTATCCCAATGAGACGTGAGTCAGTTACTTGGATGAGTGGGTAAAAGCTGAAATTGTATAGCAGTGGGCTGAGGGGATCCCCTTGTTTGAGCCCTCTGTGTGGTTTAATCTTGTTTGTTAGGAATCCAGGGCCGCATACAGACATGGTTGCAGATTCTGTTAGGAGCATCGCCCATTTTATGAATCTTGGTAAGAGTTTAAGGCATGTAGACATTCTTTTAGGTATGGCCAGCTAACACGGTCATACGCTTTTTCCTGATCTAAGAAAACAAGGGATACAGTTGCTTTGGAATGGCAAATGTTTGCAACAGGGTGTATGTTGTTCCAGATTGAACGCCCTTGTATAAACCCAAACTGGTTGGGTGATAGGACGTCAGATGCAATTGCGCCTAATCTAGCTGCTAAAATTTTTGTTAGAATTTTTGTGTCAGTGTTGGAGAGTGCAATTGGGCGCCAGTTGGCCAGGTCCAACTTGTCACCCTTTTTATACAAGGTTATAACGTAGGATTCATGGCCTCCTGGAAATAGGCGTGTTTCCAACAAACTCTGGTTCATTGACGCCAATAGGAGGGGGGCGATTTGTTGAAAATATTTTTTGTAAAATTTGTAGGGTATCCCATCAGGCCCTGGGCATTTCCTACGTGGTGCTCGCGAATTGTTTCTCAAAGCTCCTCCCGTGTGATAAGGGATAATATATTGTAATTTGGTGGTGTACTTTGTATCTTGGCAGTTTGAATAAATCCTTTAATTTTTTGTGGATCTGTTGGCATATCATGATATAATTCGGTGTAATAGCGGTGTACTTCCGCCTTGACCTTCTCAGGGTCAGTTGCCACAGTGCCGTTGGTCTTGCGGACCTGTGTGCATGTGGGTTGGTTTCTGTGGGAGTGGAATTGGTGGAAAAAGTATGTCAGACAGGTTTCGCCTTCCTTTATGAACTTACCTTTGTTTGATACTTTGATTCTGTGTTGGTGTTCAAAGATGAGATTGTTAAGTTGGGCTGAAATTTCTGCCCATTTGCGTCCCCAATTAGGGCTATAGCCAGATCTCAGAGTATTTATTTCCAGGTGGTCTAGTTCTGCCAAGGTACGCTTGATTGTGGCTGTGTCCGCGGTATAATTGCGTGATGCAATATGTTGGGTTTTATTGATTAAATTTTTTTGAAATTTTCCCATGTTCTGATGGGATCCAAAGTGAATGGGGATGTGAATTCTGGGTTTGTAGCCTTGTTTTCAACCCAGTCAGATATCTCAGGCAATTTATGTTTTCTGGGTGTAGCTTTCTCCAGGGCGACACCTGTGCATGGGCTCATGTTGGCGATAACTTCATTTGAACAAATCAGTGGTCAGAGAAATTGACTTTTTTGTTGTAAATTTGGAGATTCTTGAGTGGTGGGATTGTGGGATGAGGATGTGGTCAATACGACTCATCAATATGAGCAGTCCCTCACATATGTTGGGTCTTGTCATGAGGGGAAGAATCGGTGAATTGGGGGGAAGAGCATCCTGTAAGCCAAGAGATGCCTTCATTGTGCGGAATTCAATGTGTTCAGGTGGGTATCCCCTGGGATTAGGCCATCAATCTGTATTGGGGTTATCTCAGCAGTTGAAATCGCCTAACATGATGATATCTGGTGGGAGGGTGAGGGTAGAAATTTTTTTAAAATTTTTTTTCTCTCAGTTGCAGTGCACGGTGCGTAGATACATTGCTAACAAAATCTTTTCATCTTGGCATGTGATTGTTTTTCCAGGACTCGACCGTGCAAGTGTGATGATGAATTTTTATTTTTAAATTTTTTGTTGTTTTGGACTAACTTCCCACAGTGAGACGTCCATACTGATTGTGATGGTGCGACCCTGGTTGAACAGGATTCTTCTTCCCTTGTAGGCAGTGGATTCTTGGATGGCCAAGATGTCTACAAGAGGTTTTCGCAGGAATGCCAGCTTTTTGGCTTGGGACGTATGAGCCCTGGCTCCCGCGATATTTAACGTCCCTATTGACACTGAGGTGCCCATGGCGCCTCAGAAGCGGTTGGGAGGACCCTCTGGTCCTATCCCACCGTGGCTCATTTTGGCCATGCTCCACATCTGTACTCCAACTCTTTCACTGCCATTGTTGGTTCCCTTGATCTGACCCAATGATCAAGGGAATTGTGGTTTTTTGCATTTGCGTCAACTTTTCCTGCATAAGTCTCACGTTGATTTGATGCGGGTTGTTGATTGGATTTTATATTTTTGAGGTTCAACTTTGTTGCATTGTGCACCGCAATTTCACCCAAATTGCGGTTGCATTGTTCCTCAGTATGTGCATGACTGATGATGCTTTGTGGCTCAGTCTGGTTACTGTGAAAATTTTCGACCTGGGCATATTGTTCTGATTGGTTGGTTCAGTGAATATCTGAAATATTCTCCTGAATTTGTCCGTGGTTAATGGCGGATTCCGCGTGTGCCACCGCTTCAGCCACTGCTCTCTTGCGGGCTTTTTGTGATGCTTTAAGCTGTTTACTTGTAATTGGGTCCACGATGGAGTATAGTACATCTTCACCCCAGCGGAATGGGTGGTGGCCATCAGTAATTTTAGCAAAGTTTTCATTATCTTCGTCCATAGCTTCTTCACAAGAATCATTTTCCATTAAGCCCTCTTTTACAGGGCATGCATGTTCCTTGTGGCCCAGTGAGCCACAGTGGTTGCAAATGGGTGGTGCGCGTTCTGGTGTAACTCGGAATGCAGCTGACTGGCCCCCATCTGCGAAGTATAATTCTGCTGCGCAGGGAATTCTGGATAAATCCTCTTCCACTTCTGGGAAGGGGTTGATTACAGCGATAGCTTTGCCCGTGCACAGGTCGGGCATTAAGTGAAATCGCTGTAATTTGAGTTGTTGGATTTCTCTGTAGGCCACAAGACATTTGTGGTGCTCCTCCTCGATTACTTTATGAGGAAGGTTGGTGGGGAGTGAGTCAAAAGAGATGAACAAAGTTTCACTTTGTTCTATCTGGTGCGCGCGGTGTGCACAATTTTTTTGCCCTCTGGAAGGGCAATTTCCAAGCAGATTTTTGCTGCGGCATCAGCTTCATCAGCTGTTTCGAAACCAATATTGATCCAGCCACAGCCCATGTTGTTGGTGGCTACATACACCGCGTGAGGGAAAAGTGAGGGCTGTGCCTTGCATGTTTTCTCCCACAGGGTCGGTGACTCATCCCCAAGGAAGAGTCTGATCCTGTGTTCCACCTTTGGCAAAGGTTGGTTGAATTGAATGTACATGTATTACGCTTGCTTTACAGTAAATACCATAAACCCAGATGGTGTCTCAGTTTGCAATTTTTTTATGGCTTGGGTTCCTGGTCCTCCTCCAGGGCGTTTCTTGCCCTTAGTTGCACCTTTAAGCACACCACTTGCCGCGAAGCTCGCCCATGTTGTATTATTTTTGTTATTAAAGTCGCCCATCTTTCCTGTGTGTGATTATCCAAATTTGTTGTTCAAATCAAATTGTAGTAAATAAAGTGATTGTTACAGGAAAGAAAAGCGATATATTTTCTTCTATCCAAGTAAAAATTTTTCTTTAAAATATCTTTAAATTTATAGGTTATAGTAGCAGACAGGTTGCTGATGGCAAATTTGGGTCTAAGTTATAAAGACTAAATTTTACTATTCTCTTGAGGGTCCTGCTGATGAATTTGGAGACTTATTCTTTTTAAATCATCTTGTATCTTTCCCCAAACTTATATCTGAGAGAGTCTATCAAGTCTTATGACTGAGCTGTCCCTTCAAAGACTAGATACTATGGTATAGATTTTGAAACTGATGCTCACAGCTGCTGATTCAAGCATTAAGGTTCTCACAGTTCTACCCAATCTTAATTAGGCAATCATCAGCTATCTTGTTCCGCGGCAAAGTAACTCATTTACCCAGCTATGGCACCCAACATGATATTGCAATCTACAAAATTTCCATCCAGACGAACTTTTCATCCCAAGCTATGTTTTTCCTGGTTGCGTATCCAGAAAACATGCTACTAACACCTTTTTAGCAAAATCCATTGAAACTTTCAGGATCTGTAATTGAGGAACTTAAAAGCCCTGAAGGCCCCCAGGGCCTTTCATGATCGTCAGCCCCATCTGATCTCTCAGGCCTTCTAAATCCCTGGGCTCATGTGGGCCTTTGGGACCTTTGAGTCTGTATGGTCCCTCAAGACCTGGGATGTTATCTCTTGAAAATGAACTCTTGACAACGCTGCGTTAATTCTTAATGCAGGGTTCAATATGAATCAGCATTAGGATCATGAAAATGAGAATTGGAAGTGGTCTTTGGAGTAGGAGAAGATTAGTTTTACCCACTTTATATATCAGTTAGAACGCAATGTAAATGCTGATTAATTTTTCCTCCTTGTAACCTGAGATAAAAAACTAACAAAGCAAATAAAGTTTTGGGCTTCATTTATAAATTATGATATCATCCAAAATTTACTCCCAATTATCATTTATGTTTATAAAGGCAAAAAAACTAACAAAATTTAAAACAGCAAAGTATATAAGACAAAGCTGCCACACCACCACAAGTAATAAATTCTTAAAAAGTTATTAGATGATGAATTATGTGATGGACAGAATGACAGAGGTAATATTCAGCTCCTGTAATTAACTCGTTGGCAGGTAACTGGGATGAGTCATACAAATCTCTTTTGGTGGGGAGTATGGATGTATTGCAATTTATACTGAAACATCTTCTAGTTGAAGATACTATACAAAAGCTGTGCATAGCAAGGTTATATTATAACAATTAAACACAATGCTGGCTGTAGTGCGCAGCAAATGCACACTACTGCACAGGTTTAATTTCCTCCTTTTTATTCCTATAGTCCTTGATTTATTGCGCTCTGTCCACTGACAAGGTCTATTTCACTGATACCATATAAAATCTTTTAACAATACTTGAGTTCCTATGTTTTCTGTTATAATGAAACTCTACGCCATAAAAATGGCTTTTACTATATAAGATAAGGAAGTAAAAAGTACTTTATCAGCAAAAGGGAGTACTATACGAAAAAGCAGGTGAGAATCAAGACTATAATGTGTTATAGACGCATACTGCATGTGAAGGAGGAAGTAGATTTAGGAATGTAGGAGGTGATGACATAGTCTAGGGTCATAGATGGAGAAGATCGGTATTTAACATCCAATTTTGGACCATGAAAAATAAAGGTACCACATTAAAGTAGTTTCTATTATGTGTCTTTATGAATTTAACATATAGTAAGGCATAATAGTTAGTACAAAGTTGTTATTGGGAGTATAGAATATATACATAAAAATACAACCTCATTACCTAATTTTAAGACGATAAGTATTTGGCTAGGGCATTTGTCCTATCTCATTGGGCAGTAAGCACTAAAGTGCAATCTAATATCTAAATTAATTTTGTGTGAATTTGTAGCTAGTAAGGTTAATTTCTCATTGCTTAAAAATCAATAATAATAGTGATTTTAAGCTTTAGGACCAATAAAACATTGATAAGTATATTAATTAGATAAATTGATGAAAGCAATAATTTTTTAGCACCTAAGTAAAGGCTTTACTCAAACTAGGGTAATCTCAACAGAGACCCCTCCAAAAATCTGGGGGTGACAATAATTTTGCCAGGATTGGTTGGCTTTTATATGGATTAAAATATCAGAGGTGAGTAGATATGACAAGCTAAGTTATTTGGGATGGATGCTGGTCTGGAGAGCGTAGGGCTTATCTCAGTTACAATTTTCAGAGGCAGTTGTTTATTAAGATGTTGGTGTAAGTTGTAAATAAATGAATATGGTAGATTCTTCCATAGATGATGTTGATCAGTAGAGCAGGGCAAGCGTGAGATGTTAGTGCTGCCCCTGGCTAAAATTTTATCCATTTTCAGTCATATGCTGGTCTAGGCTGAATGTGGTGTGGCTCCTTTGCCAATGAAGTGAACATGGCTCAGTAAATGCCATAAACGCTGTTCAATGTGCTTATTGAAGGGGTTGAGGATAAAGTGGATCATTCTCAAAAAAATAGCATTATTTGTAATAATTATGATATGGGAGTGGTGAAAATATAAGCCCATGCAGGAGATGTCCATAAGGTGGCGTAGGTAGATGGTATTTTCAAGATCAAACCATCAGGCTGCCATGACTTCATGGAGCTCATCATGAACCTCCAAAAGCAGCTAATCATCAATGGAGCTCTCACGGGAAACATGCAGAGTAGGATCTGCAGAACAGCTTTAGGAGTATGTTGAAGAAGCATGAGCCACAAATATGGGATGTTGCATTGGTATTAGGGGTCAAAAATGTTTGGGGGTTGTCCACAGAAGCCTTGGCAAGGATGAATTTGAGCTCATGACTCCAAGGGACAAACAGAGTCTTAATGAAGGACTTTAAAATCTTCTGGTCAAGCTTGTTGTCAATTTTGCTGCTATAGGCAGACTGCACCAGCAGGCGCAGATAACACCTGTTGGGATTTTGGATATGACAATATTATCCCGCCTGGCCAAGATTATAAATCTGCTTATCCGCTAGGGGATGAGATCTCTAATGGATATGAGAGTTATCATTCTATATGATGAATATTGTTCAGCAAAATATCCTAAACAAAATATCTATTTATCCGCCAAGTTTTGATCCGCCAGAGTTAATAATTTATCATAAGGGATTCACCCCAACAAATAACAAGCAATTAAAATGTGATACTAGATTGATAATTAAATTGGTTTGTAGGATTTGATCAGGTTTTGTCACCAATCAACTGATGGTTTATTGAGAGTTGCTAGGCGTTGATAACGTCTTTGGTATCAGCAACAGGCAGTTTAGCCTTTTTAGACAACGTGACCTGTTGACAATGGGTAAGAGTCCCATTACTTAAGCAGATTGCTAACTTGATGTGGTTATTCTTCTGGTGTTGGATGAGAGCATTAGAATATGCTACCTCTAAATCTAACCCATGGCGAATTGCTATTTATTCAGCAGTAAAGCTTTACTTTTTTGGATAATGAATAAAATCCTCATTCATAATGGTGCGATTTGTTGAGGGTGAATTTATTGGCAATGATTGCCATTTCCAAGTGGGGCGCCAACAGAAAAGTTGGGCGCTAAATCACCTATATATCCACTTAAAAATCTAAAACGAACTAATTTTTTTATCTCAGACAGATTTTGTTCATTATACAACTATTATATTTCTGAGTACTCTTGGAATCAGAGTAGAGGGATCAGATATCCCTGAGCTAAATAATACTATCAAGTTCTCAACAGTTCCTGTATCGAGAGATAGAAACCTCTGAACTAGTGCTAGGTTAGTTATACCGGAAGGAAGGTATTATAGATTCAACAGGAAGACCACTGAACTAAGATTTCTAGATAATCCCAATGAGAGACTTCTGTTAGCACTACAGTTCTTTAGACTGGCGCTGGGGTTTGTGGTGGATTGAAGCTAAAAAATTGGAAATGAGAACTGAGGAGGAAATAGAAAATGAGTTAGAATACCAAATAATTTATTAAATTAAAAGGCCTAAATATTTATAGGGTGCATCAGGTATCAGTGCCTTCAGGATATTTGGAGCCTCATCCAATCAGGATCTTTACCGATCTTCTGGAATGGCCTCCTTGAGGGCGTCCTTAATGGATAGCATCGTTCACCTGACTGAATGGGTGGAAAGGCCACTCCAAGTAACTCAGGAATAGGTGAGGATGATCCTGAAAGAGTTTTAGCTTGGTTAGGTTTGACAACCAATTCTGCATGGCCATATTTGGAAGATGGGAATTTGACACGATTTTTATCTCAAATTCTGACAAGGCCCCCTTCAAGGTCCTGTTGGAGGGGAGTGTAAGGGTGGAGGAACTGACCATGCACCCGGTTTACAACAGTCCCCTGATTGATGTTGGCAATGGAGTACTCAGACTTCACCTTGTGTATAACTTTGTAGGGTCCAGACCACAGTACATAGAGCTTGTTCTGTCAGCCTCCAGGTCAATGATGAGAAAGGAGAATGAGGTCACCTAGTTAAAGTTCTGGTAAGGAGGGTCATCCGAGATTTGATTGGGATGTCTCTCTTCCAGAGGTGCTAACAATGCCTTGAGTGGCTTAAGCTTGGAGCTGGACAATTTCATCAGCTAGAGCCCACATATTTAAATTTGGCATTCTCAGGGGTGGAGGCTTCGAGCAGGGGCTGGATGCGACTGGGTAGCTGAGGTGCCCGCCCATACAGGGCTTCAAATGGGGACATTTTGATTACACAGTGATAGCTTACCTGGTAGGCAAGCAAGGCGCTGGGCAAATAATGGTTCCAGCGGGAAGGATCTGAGGCGGCCAATATCTGTAGGATAAAGACAAGAGTTTCGTTAGCCCGTTCTACTGCCCCATTAGTAGAAGGGTGGTAGGGAGCAGCGAAACTCTGGACGGTGCAGATAACGAAGTTAATTCCTGTACTACCTGGGAGGTGAAGTTCAAACCATTGTCCAAGAGCAAGGTTTGGGGGCACCCATGCTGGGTGAAAATGGAGTAAACAAGAAATAGGGCGGTAGCCTTAGCGGTGGCTACAGGGACTGAGATCGCCTCGACCCACTTAGTTATATGGTCTATGGCAAGAATAATATACTTTTGACCATGCAGCCCAGTGGGAAGGGGACCCACCATGTCAATACTAACAACATTGAAAGGTTTGGTTGGCAAAACAATGGAGTGCTGATATCGAGGATTGGCCCAGTCTTGATATTGGCAGGTCATACAAGCTTCCAGAACCTCTTGGATGGCTTTGATCATTTGGTCCCAGTAACAGCGTGACTTCAGCCACTCATGGGTCTTCTTGACCGCACCATGCCCAACAGTGGTATGGCCTTCCAGGATGATGTCACTACGAGAGGAAGGCTGGACGTAGGGGAGCCACCTATTGTTGACTTTCTTGTAGAGTAACCCATCCTTGATATGGATGTCTTGTGTCATCCGGTGGAGTTTGTCTTGGACCTGGGGGATTCCAGTTCCCACCATTCGGGCTGTCCTATCAAGACATAGAGCCAATCCTTCTCTGGGGTTAGAACTGCTAAATTCTGGCATCCTGGAGAGTCCGTCAGCATTTTGGTGAATAGCGCTAGTGCACTGGATGATGGTGAAGTCATAGCTTTGTAGTCGTAGGGCCCACCTGGCCAACTGTCCATCCAGGTCTTTCATTTGTTGCAGCCATCAAAGGGAAGAATGGCCAGTAATAATAGTAAAATGGGTACCATAGAGGTAGGGCTGGAAATGCTTGATAGCTAAGAGAACTTCTAGGCATTCCCTCTCAGTGACGCTGTAGTTCCGCTCAGCCCTGCTTAGGGTCTTGCTAAAATAAGCTATGGGATGATCAACCTGGTTCTCATTGTGCTGAGCCAGGATAGCCCCAACGGTGACGTCACTAGCATCTGTGAACAGCGAGGAAGGCTTGTTGAAACGGGGATGAACTAGAACAGGTTTAGTACATAAGGTCGTACATAAAGCGTTGAAGGCCTGTTCCTGCTCAGTTCGCCATTTGAACGGTACATTTTTTTGTAGAAGGTAGAACAACGGCTCGGTGAGGTCAGCAAACCGTGGATGAACTGACAGTAATAGTCCACCATACCTAAAAAGACTTGAATATCTCGTAGGCTTTGGGGGTGCAACATCTTTTCCATGGCGTCGACTTTGTTGGGGATAGGTTGAATGCCACGCTTGGAGACCTTATGGCCTAGAAACTCTAGCTCAGGCTGAGAAAGGAGCACTTCAAGAGCTTGAGCTTGATGGAGGCCTTCCAGAGATGCTTGAAGACTTCCTTAAGATGTTTGACATGTCCATTAAAAGTTCACCAAAAATGGTGATGTCATTCAGGTAGACAGGACACAGGAGAGCTTCAGGTCCCCAAGGATCCCATCCATGGCGCGCTGGAATGTGGCCGGGGCGTTGCAGAGGCCTTGGGGCATCTGGTGGGCTCGAACAGCCCCTCATGGGCGATTAGAGCACACTCAGCTCAGTCTTCAGGAGCAAGCTTGACCTGCCAATACCTGCTCGCGAGGTCCATGGCTGAGAAGTACTGGGAACCCACAAGCAGATGGAGAGAATCGTTGATCTGGGGCAGAGGATAGCTGTCCTTCTTGGTGAAGGAGTTGAGTCATCGATTTTCCATCACCACCCAGTGCTTGCCATCCTTCTTTCAGACCAGCAAAAGAGGGGAAGACCAAGGACTACGCGAAGGGACCAAGAGCCCCATGTTGAGCAGCTGTTTGAGTTCTACTGTGACCAGGGCCTCTTCTACCTTGCTCTTGCAGTAAGGCTGGGACCAAAAATGGGGGCGTCCCCAGTTTCTACATGGTGGAGGACTCCATTCATCCTTCCAAAATCATAGGTCGAAGTGCAGATAGATCAGAGTATTCCTCCAGGAGCTCCTGGACTTTAAGTTGGTGTTCATCAAAGAGGTCCTTTCCTAGGTTAGTGTCGACCAAATTAACTGAGGGTGGTGACTCCAAGCCAAAGTCCTTTAAGTCCCCAAAGCTTTAACGCAGCAACAGCCCCCATCAGTAACAGGCAGATGTAAGCGGCGGGTTGGTTAGGACCTATAACTTTTAGTTTGTCAGTCAGGTTGGCTAGCAACGCTGATATCGATCCAGCATATGCTGGATCAAGGATTCTGGGGCAGGTCAGCACTTCCTTGTGAGATGGGTTATCTAGCCTTAAACCTCCAGTAAATACCCCAAGGGAATGTTGATGTGGACCTGGGTGTCGACAATGACTTGGAATTTTGGGGAAATGGTAGTCGCCTGGGGCAAGTAAATCAGCATTCCCTCTGATCTATCCACAGCAGGAGGGGGTATCTGGACTTAAGAGCCCCGGATGTGGTACTTGAGCTGATTGATTCATCCTTCAGTCTCCAGTAGGCAGGCTTGGGCCTTTACATCAGCCCTAGAATCATGGGAAATCTCAAAAAACAGAGGGACTCAATGTCCTAAAGAGAGAGAAACCACCATCATAGTGGATAACAGCTGAATAGTCTTGAAGAAACTGGGTCCCAAGGAGCATATTGTAACTAGCGTTGTCCATAGTGATGGCAGTTGTATCCAAAGAGAGCTTTCTGAATTGAATTGGTAGAGAGGAATAGGCCCCTGTAGTGAGCACTACTTCTGTCAGTGCTACAGTTCTTTAGACTGGCGCCGGGGTTTGTGGTGGCTCAAAGCTGGAAAAATTGGAAAAGAGCACTGAGGAGGAAATGTAAAGATGAGTTAGAATACTGAAAAATTTATTAAATTAAAAGGCTTTGATATTTATAGGGTGCATCGGGACTCAGGATCTTTGGAGCCTCATCCGATTAGGATCTTTACTGATCTTCTGGAATGGCCTCCTTGAGGGCGTCCTTAATGGATACCATTGCTCACCTGACTGAATGGGTGGAAAGGCCGCTCCACGTGACTCAGGAATAGGTGAGGATGATTCTGAAAGAGTTTTACCTTGGTTAGGTTTGACGACCAATTTGGCATGGCCAAATTTGGAAGATGGAAATTTGATATGATTTTTATCTTAAATCCCAACAACCTCTAAGCTGGAGTTATAGTCAAGCCTTAAGAATATAAGTTCTCTTAGAACCTCTGAACCTTCTACAAGTAGGTTGAGTTCTGTTGTTATTCAGATTTTGCCAATTTTAGAAGAAAAGTTGAAGGGAGACGAATTCCCACATCATCTGGAGAGTTTACTCAGTACTTTCAATAGTGGGTGTCATGGTCACATGACATCATAATGAGGACAAACCTCTGATAAGGCTGGGCGCCAGGAGGCCCATAATGTGAAGTTAAAGGCCCTCCCTGACATTAGGCATACCCTAGACTAACGCTGGGTACAGGCAAAATATGCTCAGGTTGGTACTAAGGTGCCAAATGCCCAGTCCCTTACTTCATCTCAGGCATTAAAACGGAAGGTCTACTTAAAAATGTGGACGGTTCAATTTGGTTAGTTGAGGAATAAGGTTTCAAAACCCTTTCCATTTATGAAACAACACGTTCAGGTTGGAGTCAACTTCAATAAATTAATTGAGTGAAGTCAGTTTCAGCATATTTGACTAATATGTATGGAAGTGTCTGCCTATTGGTGGGTCAGTGCTTGAGTCAACTTCAGCAAACCCCGTATTCCCCCAACATCGTTTAATTATTTTTCCCATGACCAACACTCCTTGTTGGTCGACTTCCCAATAAACAATTTCCCAGTTTTACCATTTTATTTATCATTTTTCTAACAATCCTGTGAGCAAACCTCTTTTAGGAGGTCTCATGCTCCATTAACCTTGACATTTTAGACACAATAAGATTATCACCTCATGCACCGTCAGTTCACCCAGGTACCCTCCAACCTGAGTTGTTTACACCTTCTCTCCATGTGCACTGCAACGTTTTTGGCTGGTTACTTATTGCATTTCTTTGCTTGAGTTATTATTGCTCCAGCACCCTCTACTGGGCACTAGTAGCTTTAGTATTAACAGCTAGTTTCCTTGCATTGGATTTGCGCATCATGCGCCACCATTCTGGAAACAGGTGAATTATAAACACTTTCCTTACAGTGGGTGAATAAAGATTGTTATACCTGTTCTAAGGAAGATCCTGAGCAGGAGGAATATTTGGTTGTGAAACGCTCAACTGGATACAGCTCTTCATACTGGTATCAAAAACCCACATATTTTATCAGATTTTATCAATGCATAATAGGTGCACATATAAAGAATCTCTTCAAGGAAGCATAGGGAGCTGAAGCAAGCTATAATTAATAAATAGATAACTTTAGAGTTAATGGTGCTCACCCCAGAGGAGGAAGTTGAGTAGCCAAAATCCCCAAATTTTCACAGCATCTCATGGGATCCTCTCTGGAGATAGGTTGCCGTGGCCCTGGAAACACCGTCAAGCCAGCTAATGAGGATGGAGATGTCACATGCAAGGTTGGCATCATTAAACTTTAGGCTTTGGACCACCCCAACAGTACATACTGAAGCTTCTCACAGACAACCGCTTGGATCCATGTTTGAGTTGTGGCGATGAAACCTTTCAGAAGTGTCTTGCGAGTAGCAGGCAGGCAGCACACTGCATTTGAGCCATGCAGATTTGCCTTGATTCCAGTAGTGGGCTCAATTAGCAGCACGCATGACAAGCGCAACAGGTTGATGAGCACCTTAGGGTTGGTCTCCATCATCAGTAACAGAAAAAAAAGCCTTATGATTCTGGAGGGAGTGCAGCTTTCATAAGATGGCCCAACCAGGTGGGAGACATACAGACGTTCTTTAGAAGCACCAATGTGTCATTCTAGATGGCAGCGGTGATGTCATACTTAATGAGGGATAGCCCCTATGGCATGGACCATCACCACCAAAGCTCACCATACTGAAATCTCCAAGGACAGGACATTAACACAATAGCTGGCATCATAACTGTGGACAAATCAGAGTACAACAAGCATGCTGGAAAAGTCCTCCTCAAGTGTGAATACACAAAAATCAAGGTCAGAACGTAACTTGGTTTAGTTGGCAGCAAAATGTGCTTCTCTATCAAAATTATGGATTGAGGTGACTCTTTGGATCATCTCACAATAATGGGTATAGTTGTCAATGAATTGGTTAATGCTGAAGGACAGAAACTTGATGAGATATTGGCAATCCATCAGCAATTTTGAAACCCTTTGGAATATATCAAATATTGTTTGTGAGTTATATTTTTCCATCAGCAGAAACCACAAGAATATTTTAAAAGATATATAATAATATAATATGAAATAAATAAATTAAATCTCTCTCTGATCGGCATAACTTTCTGAGAAAATTAATTTTGATAAATTAAAAGCAAACACGTAATTGCACACTGAAGTCTTGCTCCAATGTCATTGGATCCCCAGCTGACTGTCCCAGCTTGGGGCAGCAGTGAAACTCCCTCCTCCATTTTACATCTGACAGGAAAACGCGCTCAGACTGGCTCACCCAATCAATCCAAACCCTTGGGATGATTCGTTCCTCCCAAGAATCGATGACCATCTTGCTGGAACCCAAGCGGTGCCCCACTGCCCCCTGGTGCTCCCCCAGAGCAACATGCATTTCAGCCTTAGGGTCAAATATGGGAAATTCTTTCCCTACAATGACCAAGCCATTATCAAAATGGCTCAGGCGGTGATGGCACCAGCCTATTTTGTAGACTTCCGCCCTTATAAGGGGTACTTTGATCTCAGCTTCCCTGTGAAGCTGATGCAGCCACTGTGGCAACAGTGCCATTAATTTTTAACAATATTCCCTCTCAACAACTTGGACCCAGCTCACAATGGACACCACCTTGGTGGTCCAGTTCTCTGGTTTTCCCACCCACCTCCCCCCTGAAGTGCTCCACCAGGAGCTGATGGAAGGTTTGGCAGCCTACGGCGCCAACCCCATTTTACAATTTGTGGTCCCAAATAAGGCCACTCGCCTCGCTGGGCCTCAGGAATATGCCATGATCAGCCCTGAATTTATGAAAATTTCTTTGGCAATTCCCCCTTGTGCCACCATCCCATCTGCCCCTGAACATCCGTTCTGGGCCCGCGTTGAGGGCGGACAGACGATTTACCATCCTGTTTTGAGTTAGACCACTCAAAATGTAAATGCTCAGACTCAGAAACTTCAGGTGACGGCAAAAGTTTGCCTGATGCCCACCAATCTGCCACCCACCCCACGCCAAATCCAACATGGGATAAAATCCTACCTTCCCCTTCTCCAATGCCTGATGCTGCAGCTGCACCTACAGCCACCAATCAGCACCCACCCTGCCTCAATGCCACAAATAATTTATCCTACCAAACATCAGATTGGATCGCAGTTCAATCCCATGCATCCTCAAATGAATCAAACAAACCTCAACCATACGCTGATTCCAAAATCCAATTAAACCAAAATCCATAGGAATTATTGAATGGAATCGACGAATCAGGTAATGTCATTGAAGAACCAACACTGCAACTCGAGCATCTCTGTAACGCATAATGGGATGCAAAATTTACGCCTCAGAAATATGTCCCACAACCTAATACCAAACCATTCTACAGCGACCACCAGCTTGCAGTAGAAGCAACTGCCACACCAGATTGCCATCCACTTTGCAAAGCTGATGCCAAATCTGTGGCTGCACTCACAGGAGGAATTCCACCTCCCGTCATCCCCATGAATCTTACTGCACAAAGTAAGATCAACATGAAAACTTTACAGAAAAACGTCACAGAAGCCATCCAGAATGTGGTAACAGTAGCACGGAATCTGAAAGCAAAAATAACCTGAACCAACATTGCCACATTTGTTAAATTCCCAGATGCCCGCCTCAAAGCTGAAGAGGCTTTGGGAAAATACATCATTGGTATAATGATGGCTGGCAACTATTTGGAAGTTCCAGTCATCAAGGATATTGAACCCCATGCCGCCAATGCCCCCCCACCCTTACTATCTGCCTTAACATGCACCCTACTCTGGAATTAGATGGATGAGGCTGAAGATGAGCCCCCCGGCCCCCCTCCCCATCCACCATGGAGGGATAGCAGTATTCGCTGCCCACCTGGTTGGATATTTTGTTAGGTACAATTCAATCGATCCATCCATTTTGGGCGTTTCATTTGAATAATTATTTTTTATTATGATTTTAGTTTTAGTTCAGTAATGTCCATCCCCTGGGTGACTTACCTCGGTTAAATAAAATGAAATAAATAAATTGGCAATATGATTAGTTTTGTTTTGAGGTCCCTCAGCTCATATGTCCTGAGAAGATTATCAGAATTTTTGGAGCCCTTGCTAATGAAAACAAAATGAGTCCAGAGGTACTTGGCTTGTCTGTTACATTTTCAAAATAGCGAGGAGCCTTAATGCAGGGATTTTAGATAGTCATGGAGTCATCTAATTCAGTTTCCATGATTTTTTCAATTAGAATAACAAAGATCGTTGGTTCTTGGAAATGAAATAAGCCTAAAGACATTTGGTTTAGTTACTCAAAAAAATTTGACATAACAGTGAGTAGCCTTGGCACAGGGAAGCAAAAGGGGCTCGGAATCTTCTGGGGTGGCTCTTCTGTTTTTGTTGTTGGAACAGCACTAAGCATTGGCTCAGGGAAATGAAGCAAAAGAGGGGGATTTGGCTTGGTTGGTTTGTGATACTATAAACTAGTCTCAGCTGCTCCTTGCAATAGCTGATAGTACTCTAACTTTGTTTCATTTTCTTTTTGCAAGTGGTTGACAGAATTGTGGATTTCTCTAATTGTATCTTGGTATCATCTATAATCCACAGAGATTCATCTTTACTATTTTATTTATTAAAGAACCTCTCACAATAGCGACTTAAAATAAGCACACTGGGCCCTGTAGTGAGTACCATTTTTTAGTGTGTGGCAAATGTGCACTACTGTACAGGGTAAAGTTCTCTTTAGAACTTTAACATTCTTCTTTGATCTCTTGATCTCTGTCCCCTGAAAAGGTCTATTTCACCTGATATCATATAGATTTGCTTTGAGGTTATCAATTAGCTACATTTTCTGTATAATAAAACTCTACAAAAGTAACAATTACTTTCTTATATATAAATATAGGGAGAAAGAAATATTGTATTAGTAAAAAGTTTGGTACATTAAAAACCAAGTGAGAATCAAGATTATAGTGAGTGATAGATGCATATCACTTTTAAAGGAGGAAGTAGATATATTAATGCTGGAGATGATGGCATAGTAAAGTTTTTAGAGTTGGAGTAGATCAGGATTCATCATTCAAGGATGACTGAGATCATTAATGGTAATGCATTTTTGTGTTTACATTATCTGCTATTAGGAATCCAACATATAGTAAGTCTAATTATTGGCTTTTAGTTTTGTGGTGAATAGGAGGGTTAAATATTGAATAAAACTTCATGCTTAACCCTTTCTATTCAACGCATATATGCGTCCAAAAACAGAGGGGTATGTAAATCTTAAAAAAATATATGCGTCTAAAATTGAGGGGCATGTAAATCTAAAAACGCATTTATGCATCCAATTAAAAATAAGATTTATATAGTTTTATTTCAAAAATTGTCAAATATTCATGTTATGGACAAGGACCAAATTTACTAATAATTTATGTTATTAACAAAGACCAAATTTACTAGATATTTATGTTATGGACAAGGACCAAAAATGATTACAAAAAGAGTGAACGCCAGCTAAGAAATTTGTGCCAAATTTAAGGCCAAAAAAGTGGATGATTTTTTTGAAGATGACTGAAAGGGTTATTATAAATATGATGATAAGTTGGTAAGGGAATTTGTTCTATCTTAATGGCTAGTGGATTTTTTTTAGAGATTCAGCAGTAGCAGAAACCACCCTGCATGAAAACCACCCAATCTTCCTTTTAACTCCATATCATCAATTAATTGATTAATGATAAGAGGGGATGGAGTAAATCATGTCCTCTTAGCCATAATAGGTTTTGAACCTGTTACAGATTTTTACCCCACCTTAGCTTGTGGTTACAGGTGTGCACAACTACACTCAGACTTAACGGCTAGTGGAGCAAAAATGGGCAATTTAAATAAATTTACTTTAAAGGGTGTTTAGCCTGGTAGATAAACTGCTTCCACCCTAGTGCAGGCTTTTAGTCAAAACCTGTACTGGCTAGAAGAATTCTTAGTGAGGTATATTTGTCCCAAGGTTGACCCACCTCAAATAAAAAAGTAATTTACTTTGATTGTGAATTCCTGATTAATCAAGGTTTTCACTAGTACTTTAAAATTTAATGTTGATAATGATTTTGGCATTAGGAATAATAAAAATTAGTTGATATTATAAATATAATATAATGTAGATAAATTTATAGAAGCCAATTCAATGCTTCACCCAATTTTGGGCAAATCCAACACTGTATTTGATCACAGGTGGTAAAGGATAACAAAGTTTGCCCAATATCTCAAGCTCATTAGATGAATTTATTTATTTAGGGAAGGTTGACCAGGGGACAAGCACTTACAATATTGTGAGAAAACTAATGAAATTCTACAATTAAAGACACTCCAGAGGGTTCAAGGCTCCTCTTGTTGTCTCCAGGATCACCAAGATTATAACGGTAGGGAAGGGGAGTTATGCTGGCTTATTCTTGGATGCAGCATGTGTGAAGGAAAGGATCAACTTTTAGGAACCATATGGGGAACCATGTGTTGATTTTCCTTCTGTTATGAAGGCTCATATGTCCAAACAGCCATGCTTGGAAATGTTCCAATATGGCTGTGGAAGAAATGAATGGCTTCTTGGATTGTTGGTGCTACTCCTGTGAACGATTCCAGTACCATTTTATGTATCATCAATAGTGCTATTGCTACTATTAGCGCCTTGAGACATGGGTGGATAGGAGAGTCCATGTTTATAGTGAGCTTTTTCCTTGTTAGGCTGAATGGATGTCCATTTTCTTGGCGGAAAAGGCGCATGGCCTCTTTTCATACCGCCACTGATGTTGGGCATTTTTTTAGACGGTGGTCTAGGCTTCCATACTGACCACATATGCACATGAGGTGTGATTGGCTTTTGACCGTTCAGCTGTTCAGTATACTCTCCTCATGCACCTCCATACGTGTGCTATTATCCTGGGTAGGAGTAGAGGGTGCTGTGTGTATCTCCATACTCTTCTTTGAGTCTCCAGGTTGTAGGGTATGTCCAAATGGTCCAGGTAATTTATCCTGGCTATGGTATTTGGGCTTTTGCTTATTATTTTGTCTGTGACTATTTGATCATTGATCTCCTGTCTGTGAGTTAGCCTTGGGTGTCCTAAGTGACTGGTCTGGTCATTTATGTGAATCTGCCGTGTCACTCTTCTCATATCTAGGAGTAATCATTTGAAATGTGCAGGAGTGCCGTGTGGTCCTGCAGCTGTGGGATGGGATATCAGATACTTGATTAATGTGTTTGGGTGATCTGGGTTTCTTAATTGTAGTGCACATGTGAAGTCATATCTTGCTGTTCTGGCCCAGTGTGTATCTGGAAGATCTGGGCTAGTCACCTGAGCTATCCAGGATCCCAGTATATGGTTTGCTTGCTCTACGTAATTATTAAGCCCTATACCTCCATTCCTTCTAGAGCTAAAAAGGGTTTTGAGGCGTACAGGGGGTTTTGGTTGGACCATAGCCATCCTTGTAATAGGGCGTGGACTGTGTTGAAGAAAAATGGTGAGAAAGTGATTGCTTGGGCCGTGAACCATATGATTGATAGAATCATAGATTTGACTACCGTTCATTAGATGCATTTAAGCCACCTCATATTGCAATGTACTGATCTATCTGGTTACACTCACCACCCAATCAGAGATGTTATTTATTAGCTATAAACTTCTTTTATTATTGACGTTTTCACTCTGAACAACTAAAAAACTATATAATATGATCACTGGGTCTTGCATTTGGGATCCTGTCAAGCCAATTTCCTAATTCTGAACTTCAGAGGTTTTAGATTCAAAGTTTTAAATTATCTCAAGGATATCTGGACAGGCTTCTGAGCTATTAATGTTTAAATTTTAATTAGAGTAAGTATCAAATGTGCAAAGTCAATTAGACGGATATATTCATTGTACTTTTCTCACATTAGGGCTTAGTGACATTAAAATGGGTTTTGGTACCCTATGATGAGAGAATTTTTTTAGGTTTCTCACATTTAGTGTAATCCTGGGAAACCCAAATTTTGGCCATACAATAGCCTTTGCTGTTCTCCAATGTCAATAGCCTTGTGACCCTACTATACTAGACCTCTGGATATAGTCAGTGGGAATCAAGAAACCACCTTGTCAGTTTGGTTTACAAGTGTCTCTGGGCGATTAACAACTTATGATGCTTACAAATCAATTTCTTCTTTCATCGCATTTAGCTAATGATTCAGGAGTCAAAAATAGTTAAATTTAGTTCAATCACTGGGACTCAAAATTATGAATTAGGGAATATCAACCTGTTTCCGGACTCAAACTATGACACATATTTTGTGATATATGGTATGCCAAAGAGTCTTAAGTGACAAGAGTCCCTGATTTTATGTAATAAATATTAACAAATGTTCTATTGTTAATGCTAGTTTTTTATGCCGCTCCACAGCTTTACATCCCTAATTAGATGTTTATATGAATAGGGTGATCTAAGATGTAATACAGTTCCTGAGTTATTACACAGGCGCATAGCATACTATCTTTAAATCACATCTTACTTTTTTATAGCTTATATGCAATAAACTAACCTATACTTTTAGTATTACACCTTCTTTAATAATTATGATTAAAATTTCGGATAAAAGCTAAGCACTTTTTCTGAGACATCATGATGTTATAAAATGAGAGAGGAAAGGAGCATAAAGTGATCCATTAGAAGTTAAGAAAAATTTGGACAAAATTGTGAGAGTATGCAAAGCATATGCAAACAAAAAAGCTGTAAAGGCCCAGATTATCGGCATATAATTTAGTTATGATTAATGCCAAGAACTGAACCTAAAACAACCTTAACAGAAACTTTAAACAAGTTAGGTCTTTGAAAGTATCTGAAAAGGATTACCTGAAAAATATAAAGATGACTTCTCCCCAACCATCAGGTTTTTAGTACCTTGTTTGGGCGCCTCCTGACATCATATGATGAAACCATACTATAAACCCTGCACTTAATGGTCAATGGTGTTCAGATTATGAGATTGACAATATAATTATTTCATACTACTCTTAATGTTTTTATTATCTACTATCATTAGAGACTGTGACAAGAGAAAAAACACCCAGATATTTTCAAGATAGTATGTTATTGCATCAAAGCTCATTTTTATGTTTTCTGAGAATTTTCTCTAATTAGAAAAGACTATTCTGCAAGCCTCACTTGCAAAATATTAAATTTCAAGATTTACACAAAATACTTTGGCCTTCCACATGTTCCTACTAGTGTTGTTGCTCTGATTCTGTGAGAGGAGAATCTTGTCAAAGATTATAAAAAAATTTGTTGTGTAAAAACCAAAAAATTAAGTGAATAGTTCTAAGGATGCTATTATAGCTTTTGAAGAATATTAGGATCCTTAAAAAACTTATATAATAGATGGCTTAATCCTTTACTCATAGTTATATTAATATAGGCTCTTACTGTTATTGGAAATACGCTAAAGTCCATTTAAATCCTTTCAAACAAATTTGAGAAAATAAAAATGTTCCAAAATTGGCATTTTGTGATCCTACTCTAAGTTTACTTGCTTATATCAAATGCTTCTTTATACCCATTTGACCTAGATATTATATAATTTAGAATTTTCTTGAAACTTTCATACAATCAATTTATAATAGCACAAAGACCTTAAGTAAGCATATTAGCTACTTTTGGCTATAGTTTTCTAGAATGAGTTATTTAGAACTTTTTGCAACCCACTGTATGTACCAAATTTCAGAAAGTCAATGAAACTCAAATTCGCCAAGCGTCTCATTTTCCAGGCTTACTAACTCCTCAGCATAGCTTACAACTTTAGACTAAGAAATCTTAACCTTGAGCTTTTTCAGAGCTTTTTCACCTCTTGTTTTGGATAAGTTTTTATTATTCTTTACTTTATGTTACATTTATAATTATTTATGACCAACTTAGTATGTTGCACTAGAGTAAAGCTACATGTTTTATATATTTGAGGCAAGCTGACCAGGGGACGGACAATACTGAAATAGAGAAAGAAAGTATCAACATGAAACCTGAGCAGGATCAACTCTGTCATAGAAAGTTTTTTTTTCACCTCCAGATCAGGACTCAGGATTTTTTGGTTACATCATGGTTAAGGTTTTCGTGTTATTTTACCTACAAACTGCCAATAGCTTCCTTCAGCTGGCACCTCAATTGATGTGTGAAGGTTGGAAATCAAACCCCCAACCTTCAGGTTGTTAGCCATACGCCCTACCAACTCACCTTCCACCCCCGCTACATGTTTTACATTTTTATTAAATATATCAATTTATTTTAACATTTAAGATTAATTTGACAAATGTTTAAGAAAGTATGGCCTAATAAGAAACTAGATATAGGTTGAAGTCTCAACAATAACTTGTTATAGTTATACAACAAAACTAGTAATATCTGTACTAGAAGTTAGCTAAATAATAAGAGATGATGCTTTTAGTAGCTTTAAACATTAAATTATCCCTGAGTACTCTCTAATCCAACTAAATCAAATATCTAAATTGATAATTCTTATATCTAGTAATGATACATAAACTATAAATTTATTAGTTCTATAAAAAGCATAATAAGGATATCTAATTTAAAAAAAGTAATTGAGGTGGGTCAACCTTGGGACAAATATACCAAACCGAGGTTTTTATAGCCAGTACAGGTTTTGAACATGTGTTGAACTAACCTGCACTAGAGTCAAAGCAGGAATTACCCGGCCAGGCTAAGCACCCTTAAGTTATCTGTTTTAAAATTTAATTAAACAAGTTATACCTCTAAAAGTTATATTTCTGGCTTATACATTTTTTTAGTACTAGATGGCTTATACATTTATAGTAGAATAATTTGCATAGATTGATTCAGTAGATTCTTTATCTATGAATCTCATGATCTAAAAGTTTGTGGGGTGTAATAAGGTTTTCAAGCTTTTTATTTAAACTTAGTACTTTTCTTTCTTGTTGCAATCTAAATTGCAATCAATTTTGATTCAATACTGGTAAGTTTGATAATCAGCACAAAAAGATATGTGTGAACCCAATGTCAGATAAAGGTTGGGCAATCATAGTAAAGGCACAGGGTCAGTCTTCACACCATCCAAAGTTCAAAAATGCCCTGGTGACACCAGTGGCCTAGATAAAACAAAGGAAACAGCGGTGAATATTTTGCCAGAATTTTGGCCTAGCAAGCAAAATGCAACTAGTACATCAAAACTCCATATTCCCAGCCCCTGTCATATGTGGAGCATGGCATTTGAGTTGTTCAGGATATTAATTTAACGTCACTTTGGTAAAATTTTTGTGGAGATGTGCAAAAACACTTCCTAAATGCTGTATATTTTGCACCACATTCTATGACCTGCAGTTGGTTAGACCTCAAGTTTAAAACTGCGCAAGCAGCAGACGCCATTACACAGGTGCACGTGGTGGTCAATCTCCATGATGGTGAACAGGTGGTCAAAATGAAGTGCACGCTTGGATCAAGTCAAGCCAATTAATCATCACATTTGACTTATTCTACAATGGTGAAATGTGAAGTACTGGAGCACCACCCTTCAGTTGGGCTTAGAAGCTGTGGGAAAGTTACTCTTTTGAAATGCAGCAAATCACACTTATGTTGGAGCTTAGCACAGGCAAAGAAATTTCTGATTACACCAACCATGGTCATCATGGAAGACTTAACCCAAATTTCCACACTGCAATTATCAATATTGATGGGCAAAATTACGCCAGTTCCACGTTATAATGGATAGCGCACCCCCTATCTACACCTTTTGTCACGCTTTTGGCCATAAGGCACACACCTGCCCTTCCAGAGAGGGCATCACTCAAGATGAAATCCTCTACAATGCAATGAGAAGTGCTGACATCAATTAAAATTTTCCGTTGACAATAGCGACACCTTCCCAGGGCGTGTACAGGGGTGTTACATTCAGGTAAAACCTGAGTTTCCACAAGAATGCAAAAAAGCCAAACAGACCTATATAGCAGCGGATAAGGCAGCAGTTATGGAAGCGTCCGTGATCCCACTCAGACCCAAGCTGACATCAATTCATTTGCAGCCAAAGTGGCTTGAGAATTCGCTCACCAATCAAATTGGGCCCAACAATCTGAATACTAGGTGCTTGAGTCTGATTCACCTGCAGTAAATTACTATTTACCAATCAAAACAGATAATTTATACACAACCCTCCTTGAGTTTGAATCAACCCAAGGTGCACTTCAGGAGCACCTCAATGTAAAAAATTGATCAAAGTCAACAAACATGAAAACTGAAACTAAAAAAGCGAAAACCCTTTAAGGACACTTACTTTGTAGCACAAAACACATGTGGTACCAAAGAGAAGTGTGCCAAAAAAGAGGCAGAGGAAGGGCTTTGGGGCCCTTTCCATTGCAACTAAGGTGCGATGGGATCTCCTACGAAAAGGGACGTTGAACATCGCTGGACCTAAGGCCTCGCCATCCCAGGGTAGATAACTGAGTTTATAAAAAATCGGTTACTTGTGGACTTCCTGGAAATTCAGGAATCCTACTTTTCACACAGTGCTGTGGACACATGGGCAACCATGATCCTCCCCTCCCTTTCTTTTTGGTCACTGCACTGTGAGGTGCTTATATGTGCGACCCATAGCTTTAAATTTATACTAAAAATTTGTATTTCAATGGTCATGTGCTGGTCATGTTCTTTTCATGGGATAATGAAGTGCAAGCTATAGTTAATGTTTACGCATAAACCTGTGCATGGGCTCACCGGATAACCTCTCAGCTACTACTTCCCTCCCACTTCCACCTAATCTCTTTGTGGTGGGCGACCTAGACTGCTGGGTTAACCCAGCTACCAACCATGGCCTTCGACGCATACCCCCCACAGGGGCACGTCAAACTCCACATTCTAAAAGCCACCTTAAGTCTTTTTGATACCCTCCCCAAAAGTGACTCGTTACTACCCAACATGTCCCATCCCCATGTGCACAACGGTCAGCTGAGGTCTATGTCCCACTTTGACCTTATTGTTTCCCCATTGAACTTTTGCCCCCAGATTAAGTTTTTTACAACGTCAAATATTGACTTCTCAATTTAGAGGATGGTGTCAATTTCCTTCACTTTATCAAGCCCAGTGGCACATGGGCCAAAGTGGTGCAAACTTTGACCGGTTAAGATCACGTCACCTATGTTTTCAGCATGGGTGGACACCAAAACTTTGGCACTGGAGTTCACCACACTATTCTTTGCTGAACTACTCTATATCTAGCAGCCTTCAAAGCAGACACCATCCTTTAGGCACACCACATCTCATCACATCGCTCTCTGGCTTCCTCAGCAGTTACTAAGCGCATGATAGCAGAAGTGACCCCTGAAGTCTAATGTCCCTGATGCAGGGTACAGCCCAGCTTGGGGTTGTAAATGGGCAGAAGTGCCAGCTCGTCTCAGAGCACCGGTAAGACAACACAAACATAGCATTTGTGTTAAGTTCAAGGCAAGAATTATAATGGCAGATGGCACGTGCTCTGCCTACTCTTTCCATAAATTCTTCACACCACGACAGAGCTTGGCTTGCACAAAGGTGAGGCGGCCAGACAACTCCATCGCAGAAACTCCAGCCAACATGGCAGTCAAAGTTTGAAACTTTTGCTCCGAGTTGTATAAATTTAAACCAGTTGAGACAACCGCAATTGATGAGTTTCTCAATGGCGCACATATCTGCACCATTTCCTGCTACCTGGTTTTAATGAATTTAATTACTCAGGATGAATTCCGATATGCCATTCTCAGTGCACTGCACAGGAAAAGCCCAGGTCAGATGGGATTTTGTACAAGTTCTACAAAAATTATTTTAATTATTTTTCCTCTCTGATGCTTGCCTCAACAAGAAATGTCTTTTAGAAACGATTTCTTCCTGGGGGACAGGAGTTCTACACAATAACGCTGTATAAGAAAGGGGTAAGCTAGACTTAGTGAACTGGCGCCTTATATCACTTACTACTTCAGATACTAAATTATTCACTTAAATGATGGCCAACTGCCTAGGGGAAGTTGCTTCTGAAGAAATCTCCTCTGAGCAGTTTGATTCCATCCTAAAGCGGTCAATTTGGGACAACATAGACACCATAGACAATGTCTGCCAATTCATGGCTACTGGGGCGCTTACGTTCTTAGACTAACAAAAAACTTATGATAGGTTTAACGGGGACTATATCAAATCCTGCCTCCACAAATACCACCTCCCCCACCAGTTCATTAATTGGGTGATGTTGTTTATAGTGTCTCCCAAGGCTGTGCGTGACCCTGGTTTCCTCACTGAAGTGGTTCACCCTCAAAGGGGTCTACGCCAAAGGAACCCTTTGATCCCACTCTTATACAACTTCAGCCTTGACCCACTTATATGCAATATAAATGCACGCCTTGCTGGTGTCCATGTGGAATGCCAAGCACCAGTTAGGATGGTGGTACTTGCTGACAATTTCGGGTTGGGGTGTCTAATAATCTTGATGCATAAGCGCTAGAGGCAATGATCCAGGATTACTCATGGTCAGTAATGCCTCCCTTAATGCCTCCAAGACTGAAATCATTCTCCTCATCCAGTAATAATCCCGTTGGTCATCAGCATTCCATAGTCAACCTGCTTTGGCAACTAGCTCTCTGGTTTTCTTGCTTCGCCCACCCCATAACACCCCGCTTGTACTCCCTTTCTAGCCAAGAACACCTGATGGTCCAGTTCGCCATTTGAAGTGTGGCAGGAGGCATGAGGGTTCGCCTCATCAGTACTGGAGTACCACATCCTCAACAATGTTATTAAGTGCATTGTCTCCCTCAGAGCCCACCAGACTACCCTCCCTGGCCAGGCTGTGCTGTCCAACTCTATGCTCCTGTCAAAAGTCTGGTTTGTGGCCCATGCCATCGCCTTTCCCAACTCTATCTTCACCACTTTATATGCCCTCCTGCAAGGGTGGCTCTGGTTATGCCGGCCTCCCCCAGTGCACCTAGATATTATGTTTGGCCCTCGCCATAGTGGTGGTATGAGCATGCTCAACTTTGAGGCCAATGCTGCAAAAATACTTGGCACCTTGATTGCCGCAATCACCATCCCAACACTCCCAGACCTGCACTGGTCACGCGCAGCCTACTCCAAATTTGCCATGCCCTTTGCCTCCACAATCCTAACCACCCCCATTCTATGCTTAACTACCTGGCCTCACATCCTTCTGCCGTGGGCCTGCATGGGACATCGCCACACTTCAAATGGATTCTCCTCTCTATGATCACTAAGTGGAGAATCAGTATCAGTGCACACACCGCCCAGAGGGGTCGTCCTACTCCCCGTTTCAAGCAAGAAGTCCATGGGCAATTCATTTTAAACAACCTGGTACCCCAAGGTTCCCCCATCATTGTCCGTGTGGGCTAACTTGATAAGCTAGACATCCCATACTCTCTGGACTCTAAAAGGACATTTGGTGGTACACACACCATCCTCTGTTATAACCCCAGATTCGCGCCCATGTGGGGAGATGTTTGAGAAAGGTTTACAGGACTGCTAACTGAATCAATGCCTCTCAGTCTTCAAGCATTGTTTGTGGTCAATATGGGTCATTAGTCCATCGCTTGGAGAATTACCCACCATCACAGGCGATCTTGCATTATGTTATGCGCCTCTTTTTCCAGAAGCGTGTACAGACTTTCAGCCTGTTTAAGAACATCTTCAATTTTTCTTTACATCTCCCCTATTCACCCTTCTCTCCATACCTTAGTTGTTGCAATAGCGCTATGGATGATCCACACTTTTGTCCTTGACGCACTTTCTGGCACTACACCAACTCTCCATGAAGCTGTGTGTCGCTTCCACTCCCATCTCACGGATCACTTTCAAGCTTGGTTGTTTGGCCACCTGTCATTCTGCAAATGTGGCTGTTGTCATCCTGGTTACCCTTGTCAGTTCCTTTCCTTTATTCATGTTCAGTCATGGCCCAAGCCTTCCCTGTCACTCCCCTACTTCCTTCCACTAGATTTCCTGCTGGCAACAGAAGGTAGCTTTGGCTCCTCTGGGGTGCCCCTAGTTTTCTTGGTTTTTTTAGTTGGTGTTTATCAGAAGTGTCAATCCCATGGTCGGCCTTCCCCATATAAAATTTAAAATATAGGATTTAAATTTAATTAATTATGCTTAGTAATGGGTTCAGAGTATGTAAGGCAAAAAATTGGTAAACATTTTTGATACCACAGTGATGCATTATGTAAAGTATAAATGATTAAATTTATCTGGAAATGCTTTTTATAATATCAACAGCAAAATTAAGCAATTTTGACTTTATTATGTAAAGATATCTTGAGCTAAATTAGAAAATCAGGACTTCTGATTTAATAGACAAATTCAGTGTAGTAAATAAAAACCTTTTCTAAAACTAGAACATGATAATCAAATTATAGAAAAATGTTACTGAGCTTTGATTATAAATTTTCTATTAGTATAAATCCCAAAGTAAAGCTAGGGCAAAATTATCTTAACTTTTCAATAGTATGTCATAGAGTTTTTATTGTGATGTAATAACTCTTATAAATTTAAAAAAGAGAAAAGGCTGTAGTAGGTGAAATTCTATCTCTTAAAATTCTTTTAGAGGTTAAAGTGATACATTGTATATTAAATATGAATTACAGTTTGTGAGCAGATGGTAGTTTCATCATTCTATTTGAAGATAACATGTTTTTCCATATCAAAGAATCTATCTTACCCAAGATGTTAACTATGAAGCAGGTAGAAAAATGGAGAATATATGGCCTTGAACTATTTGCATCAGTTGTGAGGGAGCTTAGATTTTTTTTGACTTAATAAAATATCTTGCAATGAGAAAAGATATTAAAAAATACAATTTATATTAAATATTTAAATGTGCAAATTGACTTAGTATAAGGCTTTAACTCAATATAAATGATAAAAAGCTTAATGGATACAACTTTAGCTAAAATATGCTATAAACATGTTAGTAAAAATTATAAAAATTAAAATTTGCCAGAAATTGATAAAAGGTCAACTTAGATGTAATATTAAATATAGAATAATCAGAAACAGTATAATATGAACCAACAATCACTTATTGCAGGCTACTTTAATAAAGTGAATAAGCTTTTTTATATTTAATTTTGATCTATAAAGGGAGGAATAAATGATGGAAAAGGGTATTGTTGAACTTTGTACTTATGCATTAGATTAAAAGGAACTGATATAAATGCACATCACAACAGGTATACTTCATGATGATAGTAACCTTTAAAACAAGTAATAAACAACTAAATAGGTTGCAACAAAGTTTCTTATTTTTATAAAATTTTAGCTCAACGTAGACTCCTAGTTCTGACAATGGCTTTTAGCTGCTAAGTAAGCCCTTTTTGTGCTACAAATGACATTGTAATCTAAATAAATGATCCCTTCCTAGATGATACCTCCTTCTTTATGTGCTATCCCAGAGATCCCAAGCCCAGTGGTGACAACTATTAGTAACTTACTGTACTTGGGATATTAGCTTATTTATAGGTATATCTAGAAGAGAAAAAAGAACGGTGTTCATAGGTTTGAGTAATTTTAGCTATATGCACTTCACTTATAAAGACAAGGCGCCATAATATTCAAAGTTCATAATATAAAGATTCTAAAAACGAGTTTATATCAACAAAGCGGTAAGAACTTGTTATAAAAGGAGGGACTCAGATTACAATGCTGTGGGCCAAGATAAATAAAGGTAATTTATTTTATAGGAGACAACAACAGTGGGGAAGTAAGTGATCAATTGCTTGATTACTATCTCATTTGTAATGGTTTCTGACTTAACATATGGTACAGTTTTTTAACGAAGTGGCCCAATAAAGTTCTATTAGTGAATTAAATTATAGATCACAGTTAGCATAAAGCCAGTTTAATTGAAATATACAATAAATCTCAGCTAAACTAAAAATTTACTAAAGAAAAAAAGGTTCAAATGGTTATTCAGTTTATGTTGCAGCATATATCCCCATTTGACCAAACATCTGAGAAAAAGAGTGGAGCACATTATGTCACTGAGACACTGTGGCCATAAAGCCAGTGTTCAGTAAATATCTTTATGAACTTAGCGTGCGCCCTATTAATAATGTAGCACTAGATATATCTTACTGAGAGTAAGCGTTAGTGGTCATTTTCTCTATGATCTTAAAAGTGCCCTTTCCATATGTGCTCTTCTTTTCCAATTTTTATGAGCCCATGATTACATAATAGAGGACTTGCTCCCCCAACAGTAAAAGTTGGTAGGGTCTGTCAGGCATTGTTGTCCTATATCCCTTTATATACTTTGCTTACCAATGCAAATAATTAGGCTTTGGTTTGAAACTAGAATAAAGTCTGTGTGAGTTTCTTTAAGTAATGAATAGGACTCATATTTTCTTGTGGGCATATGAGTATAAAATAGGGGATAATATAGGATGTTTTCCATAACATAACAAAATCTCAGTAAACTGTCCCATAAAGGAATGAAAATCAATCTAATAAAGGAAATAAAGCCAAAGGTAAAAAAGATTACAGATGGATTTACCCATATTTGATTTATTTAGTAATGACAAGGTACCATTTACTATTTCCATGATGCCATTGGTTTCTGGGTTATAAGGTGTTGCTAACACCCCTTTTATAACCATAAAACTTTTCAGCTTAAGGATCATTTGGGACATATAATAAACCCATAATTTGTTATAATAAACTGCAGGCAACCCTGCTGATTTAGAATATTTTTTTAGATAGACTTAGCGGCTGTTGCGCCTAAGTCCCTGACTGCTTTTGCCTCCTCCCACTTAGTGAGTTGATTGATGGCCACGATGATTTACTTGGACTTCCCATAACTGTTGGGAAAAGTGCAAACAGCATCAAAAGATATGATGTGCTAAAAAGAAATTTGGTTTACCCAATTAAGAGAAGTAGTCTTCTGACAAAGGGCTTTTTCTTAACATTCTTGAAAACATTTAAGACTCTCATTTATGTAAAAAAGGGATTCTTTCCCAATATTATTGTGGGTTCAACTGGTTAGGTGTCTTCTTATAACTCCCATACCCCATCGCCTAATGAGCTGCAATTATTAAGTCAGTCCACTCATTGCCTAGGATATAAAACTTGTTAATTGTCTATGTATGTTAAAATTTTCTCATTTATGATGAGGGCATTCATTCTCAAGTTCTTTTTGGCGCGTTGAACTTTCTTGAGCACATTTCCATATTGCTGAGATACCATTTTGGCAAACAATATAACAGCTAGATTGGCCGCTAAAGTCACAATAAGCAGATGAGAGAGAACAATAACATTTTGGTGTTTTACACTGGGAGATGTTAGATATCAAAATATAGGCTTGTAGAATCAGAGCCACTTTAGCCGCCCGTCTGTATCTTCAAGATTTTGCAACCCATGAAGAGAATCATGATTGGTTACCACTGTAAAGTGCACCTTGTCAACGTAAACTTGAAACTGCTTATAAGCATAGATAATAGCCTGACACTCGTTTTGGTTACTAAGTAATTCCATTTATGCACATCTAGACATTGTCTACAATTAGATAATGGGTGTTTGATCCATTCACACCTTTTTGGGATAGCACTGTCCCTACAGTTAAAATAGACGCTTCCCTTTACACTATGAATAGGTTATCAAAGTTAGTGGTATAAAACTTGCATTATGGTTAATAGTTGTCAGAAGGGTTGCACATGGTTAAGCCCACTGGACAATGTAAAAACGATATGGAGATCGTTAGTCCACCAATTGAACTTCATAAACTTATAAAATATGAGGCAATTGCCTCAACTAAACTACTTTAATTAATTTAATATAACTAGAAGACTCAATCTTTTTTGCACTTCCCTCTTCCTACTATCCACACTCTTTCTCTTCTCTTTCAAAACAGACTCCTCTTCTTGTTTTCCCATCTCACTCATATCTTAGTCACTTTGTACAGTTCTAACCCTTCAGCTTAGCAATTAATCATTCATCAAGACTTTTCAGGTTCCGCCTCATCATTGAGGCTCCAGCAAAATCCACTCTATTCACTAAACTTATATCAACTCTAAAGACTCGCTTCAAATTGACATAATTGACTATCCAAGTTTGAAGCCCCCTTCAGCAATTAGCTTACAATCCGTCGAACTAATTATATGTTATCAGCTGGTCATACAAATTTCTTGTTATTACCCTTCTTGACTGGATGAAAAGTCCCTTATTTTTATAAGGCCGCAGGAACTTAGCGTGCACTTACTTAATAATCTGTTCACCTGCGGGTCCCTAATGCTGTAGGCATCAATTCCAGTCTTCTCAATTCTATCAAATGGTCCAGTCCGTATGTTGATGAATTTGTTCTTCCTTACAAAACCATGGTGGTCATGGAACATAACATAATCTCCTACAACGAACTGTGAAAGTCTGCAACATCTACATTGGTCAGCCGCCTGATCACAAATCTATTTGGCTAAGCTGGTGGAATAAGCTTCAGTTTGAAGTCTTATCTGCGTGTCTGTTTAGTTAGTCGGATAGAGCTGTGAATCTCTACTCCGCCAGTCTTTTCCACACAGGAAAAAGCAGTAACTTCAATGCTGGATGTTTTTCATAAAGCAATTTAAGGGAGTTTTCCCCATTGACAAATGATAGTTTATATTATAAGCAAAGATTGCGGTGGATAAGAGGGTACTCTATTCTAAGGGTGATCTTTTATAATCTTGCAAAAATTGATCACCAACGTCCCATTAAACTGCTTAACCATCCCATTAGATTAAGGGTGGTATGGTGTAGTTATATTTCGCAGATTGCCATAAGTTCGTTCAACTTGGGGAATATGCAACATGAAATGTGTCCCGTTGTCTGTGAGAATAAACTGCGGACAGCCATGTCTCATACTGACACACATCATAATGAACTTGGCGACGGTAACATCCAAGAGATCTCTGGTCGCTCTTGCTTCCACTCACCTAGTCAAGTGATATATTACTACTAGTTTATACTTGGATCGGTTCGCCCCAGTTGACAGAGGCCCCATCATCTAAGGGAAACAGTGTGCAGCGCGAAATGGGGCTTAATCAATTGTAGGTAGCTTTCTTATGGAAAGGTTTTTCCACTTGACATTGTTGACAACAAGCAATTGTCTTGAGCAAGTTTTAGTGCATGCTCTGCCAATAGAAATGTGGTAACAAAACTCCAATGTTTTCCTCAACCCTCCATGACCTACCGCCTTGTGTGCATCTCAAATAAATGCTAGCTTGGCGGGAGGTTTTAGGAAACTCATTGTTAATTTTCCAGCTTTCTTATATAGTTCACCATGGCGCAAGATGTTTTTCGTCTAAGACCATCCAGTGTTTTTGGTCGCCTGTGGTGGTTCATCATGGTATTTGCCATTAATCACTTTCTCATACATTATTTCTGCCAAATCCATCATAATAGCAACTTTAGATAATTGTGAGAGACAATCTGCGTTATGATGTTTAGCCCTGGCTGATGTACAATCTTATATTCATAAGCATGGAGCTTCAGTGACCATTACAAAAGCCGCTCTTCAGGTTCCCAAAGATTCTGCAACCAACGCAAGGATGCATGATCTGTTATCACTTCGAATATTACTCTGTGGAGGTATACCCAAAATTATTTATACAAATATATCACTGCTAATCACTCCCGCTTGATCACAGTGTAACCTTGTTCATGTAAATTTAAGCTTCGGCTACAAAATGTGATGGGGTGCTCCACACCATTATTGTCCTTCTAGGAAAATACTGCTCCTACAGTGTAAAAATAAGCATCCTTTTGCACAATAAATTACTTTTTGAAATTAGTATTGCAAAACTAGCGTGCTAGCCAACGCGGTCTTCAAGACATCAAAAGCATTTTGACAGCGTTAAGTCCAGTAAAAGATGGAATAATCCTTCGATAGCCTAAAGAGCGGCGCCCCAATACAGCTGAAGTTAGGAATGAACTACCAATGTAAATAACCATCCCCAAACACTAGGATATTCTGCTTATTACCTGGCTAGTCTTCTTTAAAATATCTTGCACCTTGCCAGTTGAAGTTTAAGCCCTATGGAGTCTACCACAAAACTGAGGTAATCCAATTGCATCTTTAAAAATTGGCACTTTAGCGGTTTGATGTTATGCTGGCTTTAGCGATTCAGCGGAACACTTGTTCATTTGGTAAAGATGCTCTATGAATGTCCATAAAAACACATTAATATCATTAAGGTGAATTAGAGCGCAGAACAGCTTCAAGTTACCTAAGATAGTGTCCATAGCCCGCTGGAGCGTTACACAACCCTTGGATCATATGCGTAAGCTGGAACAACCTTTTATAAATGTTTATGGCGCATTTCTCCTGTTCCGCTTCAGGCAACTCAAATTTTCAGTATCCTTATATCAAGTCCATGGCAGAAAAATAGTTGGCACCTCCCAGCCAATTTAAAGCATTGTCAATTCATGGAAGCAGATACAAATCTTCTTTTATGATGTTGTTAAGCTTACAGTAGTCAATTACTTCTTGGTTGGTGCCATCCTTCTTCTTAACAACTAGTAACGGTGATGCTCAGAGACTTTTTAGAGGCTCTAACCTCCCTTATTCAAGCAATTTATCTACCTCCTTAAATACAACATCTTCCGCAGCTTTGGAGCGACATATAGGTCATGACTGAATAGAAGGTGATCTCCCATATCCAACTAATGCACAACTCAGCTATGCAACCTAAATTGAAGTCACGGAAGCAAAAATACCTCAAACATTTGCATAATGGGACATTTCAAGATCTTTCTGTTCTTCTGAAAGACCAGTTAGGGCCTCGCACTGAACCACAGTTATTGTGTCAGATGAGGCTTTTACTAGTAAGCTGAGCTTCTCCCAAGAACCAAAGTCATGTATACAATAAACCTCATCAATAGGAGTAAGGTGCTGAAAAGTCACCACTCAATGCCTTTGAATCATCATAGGCTCCTCCTGTAGGTTTGCTAATAACACTTTCAAAATTCATGCCCCAGTAACAGTAGTATAAGAGCCACATGGGGTTTAAGCCACAATTGCTGGTGTTAATTCTCGGCATCTAGGCTCAATTCCACCGAGTCAGTTTGCACAGGGTATTAGCCACTGAGCAAACAAATCAGATTATATAAATACGGCCGACTCACTAATAAAACTTGATAAGCTATATATGGATCTATTGCCTCCTGTTTCGACTTTTATTTAATATAAATCGCAGACTTATCTGCAATCACTTAATCACCTCAGAAAGAGACCCTCCACCAATCCTCTGTGTGACTCTTTATATCTTGGTTCCCCAAGCCAGATGCATCCTCAGCTTTGTAGTCTTTTATTCGCCTTCCCTTTTCTAGAAACTCTTGTTCATATCAAATCTCAGCCTAGTTCCCCTCAATTTTCCAAATGGTCATCATTTTGATCAATTATAATTCATATACCCTTTATCATAAATCTTGAGACTCATCTCAATTCTCCCTCTGAACCACCTTATGGTTAGCGTATTGTCCAGTCATATCAACTTCCTGACATTACCCCCCCCTTTGACTGGATGATATGCTATTAATGTTTATACGCTCGGAGGAACTTTGCATAAACTTGGTTGATAATCTGACCCCTGCGGGTTCCTTGACAGTATAGACATCCATGCTGGTATACTCGATTATCTCTAATGGCCCAGCCCAGATTTTGGAAAGCTTGTTTTTCCGCCCAAATCCGTGCTGGTTGTGGAATAAAACATGGTCCCCAACAGTGAACAGCGGGAGTCCGCTCTATCTCTTCTGATTGGCTGCCTTATCATGAATCTTCTTGGTTAAACGGGTGGAGTGGGCTTCCATTTGCAGCTTGATCAATGTATCCATAAGAGTCTTCAAATATCTCTGGGGATCCACACCACCAGTGTCCTATACACATGAATAAAGCGAGGCTTCAAGAGCTGGATATCAACCATACAGCAGTTGAAACAGGATTTTACCTGTGGATGAATGATAAATGATATTATATGTGAACACAGTGGTAAGTAGAAGGGCACTCTATTCTGAGGGTCAATCCTTTACCAATTTGCGGAGTATGTCCACTAGGGTTCTGTTGACCCGCTCCACCATCCCATTTTATTCTGGTTGATAGATGGTGGTCAAAGCCCCGCAGATAGCCATTAACTCATTCAACTTTGGCAGAATATGTGAAGTGAAGTTGGTTCCATTATCCGTCAGAATGAACCGTGGGCAGTTGTATCACCATATAACACACTCCATAATAAACTTGGTAGTGGTGACTGCGCCCAAGTCGCTAATATCCCTGGCCTCCACCCATCAGGCCAAATGATCAATGGAAACAATGATATACTTGGATCAATTGGCACAGTTAGCGGAGGTCCCACTACATCAATGGAAACGGTGTGCCAGGTGAACCGGGGTTTAACTAGCTGGTGTGTGGTTTTCTTGTGGATAGGCTTTTCCACTTGACATTGATGGCAATAAATACCATTACAAATATGTTGTAATGCATGCTCTACCAGTAGTATAGGGTCACAAAAACTTTAGCGTTTTCCACAATCCTACATGTCCTACAGGCTGATGAGCATCCATAATAATTGAAGGTTTAGCCAAAGATTTAGGGAAACTCAGCATTAAGTCTTCGATCCACTTATATAGTTCCCCCTTGCATAGAAAAGTATCTTTCCTGAGCCCATCTAATACCTTGATTATCTGCATCTGCTTATCCTGATATTTGTTCGCCACCATCTTCTCGTACATTATGTCAGGTAAATCTGCCGTGATAGCAACTGTTGGCAGCTGAGAAAGACAACCCGTGTTTTGATGTTTTGCTCCCAGGCAATGTAAAACCTCAAAATCATATGCTTGAAGCTTCAGAGCCCAACGTGAGAGCCATCCTTCCATTCCATTCAGATTCTGTAGCCAGCGCAAGGAAGCTTGATCTGTCACTACTTGGAATCTTACCCACATGCAAATATACCCAAAACTGTTTGTAAGCGTAATTCACTGCTAAACACTCCACTTGGTCATGGTGTAGTTTTGTTTGTGACAGTTAAAGCTTTGACTACAGAATGTGACAGGATGCTCCATGCCGTCATCGTCCTTCTGGGATAATACTGCCCCTATAGTAGCGAGGGATAAATACATTTGTACTATGACCTTTTTGTCAAAGTTGGGATGTTGCAAAATGGGTGCACTTGCTAATATGGTTTGCAACACATCAAAAGCATTCTGGCATCACTCCATCCAATCAAAGGAAACATTTTTCTTTAGCAACTCAAAAAGCGGTCCCCAATGCAACTGAAATTGGGAATGAACTGTCAGTAATACCTGACCATCCCCAGAAACACCTCAATGTCCCACTTATTACCTGGAAGATTCATCTTGCTTAATGCTTCTACTTTAGCCAGCTGCAATTTTAGCCTGTTTGAATCCATGACAAACCCGAGGTATTCCAATTGTTCTTTAAAGAAATGGTACTTCTGAGGATTAATTTTGATATTAGAGGCAGTGAGGCGCTGAAACACTTGTTCCAAGTGGGCAAGGTGCTCTGTAAATGTCCATGAGAACACATTGATGTCGTCAAGGTAGACAAGGACGCAGGACAGCTTTAAATCACCTAAAATTGTATCCATGGCATGCTGGAACGTATCTGGGGAGTTACACAACCCTTGTGGCATGCGAGTCAGCTGAAACAACCCTCTCAAGGTGATGATCGCACATTTCTCCCATTCCACTAATGGAAATTTGATCTGCCAGTACCCGAAGATCAGATCCATGGTGGAAAAATAATTCGACCCACCCAATAAGTCTAACGCATCATAGATCTGTGGAAGAGGGTAGGAGTCCTTCTTCATTACATTATTGAGTTTACAATGGTCAATAACGACTCAATTTGAGCCATCCTTTTTCTTTACGCTGAGCACAGGTGATGCCTATGATTGTTTGACGGCTCTATTATTCCTTGCATTATACGTTTATTCACCTCGTCAGAGACAACCTCTTCCGCCATTTTTAAACATCTAATAGGTCGTAATTAAATGGGAGGGTGATCCCCATATCTATCCAATGAAAACCCCTTGAGCGCACCCCAAATTATGATTTTCACGTGTGAAAATATCCTGATACTTTTCAAATAATGCCATAGCGTTATCTTGCTGTTTTTCCAATAATCCCGTGAGCTTCCTGTGGAACCTTGGTCAGTACGCTGAAAAATGAGATTGCCGGTAGTCTGAGATCCTCCCTTTAGCCAAAATCATGAATATGGCGAACCTCCTTTATAGAAGTAAGTGTAGGTAAGCCACCACTTGGTGCCACCAGATCATTATTGTCCTCTTCTGTAAGTTCACTAGCAGCACTTTCACCTCTCCATTCCCAGATAGCAGTAACCCTGGAGCCACATGTGGTTTAAGCCACGAGTGCTGGTGAGGCGGCATAACTTCTCCATAAAGCCCTTATGGACATCGATTTCAAGCCCAGTCCCTACTATGCACTGTTGTTCAGATGGTAGGCTCAAAGCGCTCGTTGCCCAAAGCAAGATCCCTTTGTACTCATATATCTGGTTGTGGATGTTCTGGTCCACCGCCTTAGTCGTCAATAATGAACAGTAATTACTCCATCACTGTACACTAATTGATTAGACTAGAGTGGAACGGATCCATTGAAATTCCAAAAGAAATAAGTTATATGAGGATCTGTTGGCCTAAAATAGCAAGATTTCCTCCGCCATATTTATCACAACACCAAATTTTCCTCATAAATGACACGCCAATTAACATGTTGTAGTTGTTATTTAACAAAGCCACCGCCAGAGTGGACGCCTGAACTGACCCAAATTATAAAGGCAACGCGCTATATGCTCCTTCAGACATAGTGCTATGTGTTCCCGCGGTCCCATATACTACCCAATGGTCCACATCCAGTTTCAACAGAAGTTTTGCCACCAACCAAGTAGAGACTATGTTCACAGGGGCTCCCATGTCTATGATTGCACGGATTTTTGAGTTTTGAATGAAATGTCGCAGTAAGTACATTCTGAGTAATAAGAACCATCAGAGTTTATTACATGTACTTCCAAGGACTTTGTGTTACTCAAAAAGGAGGAAATGCCCTTGCCAACCTGAGGATACTCACTAGCAATTTTCTCTACTGAAATGGCTACAAAAACCCCTACTAAAGAGGCGACATTTATCAAGGGATCCGCGTTGCTGGTGCCAGTCTGTTCCAGTATCTACCATGCATATGGCTTCTGCACGTCCTGGTGGAACCCAGGGCTATGGGGTGAACTTTTACTCTTGAGGATGGAAGCAGGGGTATCTGACAGAAGCCTCTGGTATAACAAATCATCCGATTGAGGTTCAAATTCTACCCAAAAAGACATTTGGAAATTGCTAGGGACAAAAGAGTTTGACTTAGCAGAGGTAGAGCGTCTAGGTGTCTACTCCGCTTGAGCTTTTCTCTGCTCAATTTTCTCAGTTGGCATTGCATATACTTGCGGTTTGCTAGGGTAATTACCCGTATAATGCCCTCTTAATCCGCACTGGAAGCAAATGTTCATAAAAGGTTCACATATATAGCTTGTGGCAGAAGGACCAGTTTGAAAGTTGCTGGTATGGTTCCAAGGTCGTGGACAGACTGGTGAAGCGTACATGGGCCAAAAGGGGTCCACTGACTCATATGAGGGTAAATACGTTCCAGCAGCTGATAACCCAGTCACTGCAGCCCATATCCTGAAGAGTTTGGAGCGGAGACAGCAGCGGTTTTTTGGGCTACGTTGGGGGCGCTGATCGTGGCAGAGAGTCTACATAAGGTGTTCACAATTTGGATAAGTCTGGCATCCCCATCCAACACGTGAGACATAGTGTTATATAGTCTCCAATGTGGTTTGAAAGCCGCCATCCTTGCTATACTGAAATCCTCAGTGAATAAAAAAGTTAGCTCTAAGTAGGACATGTGCTTCTGCCAAAAAACACTCAGCAAATTCTAACATGGTCTCATTTCAGTTAAACTGTATAGTCATAAAGTCAGCTTTCCATTGGGCCATCTTGGTAGCACCCCAAACAGCTGGAGAATAATCGTTTTAAATCCTTTGTAGGATACCAAGCTATTTGGAAGATAGCAGGTAATTTGATCAGCGCTTTCCACATCTAGAAGGGCAGCAACACTTTGTTTTTGACAATCAGTAGCTCCTTCCACAGCAAGTTCAAAACGCTTAAAAGTAACCATGTAGATTCCCATCATGACTGAAAGGAGGTAATTTTTTTATTCAATCGACTTTGCCTTGCTCCAGGTTCATGCCACAAGGAGCAGGCAGATTGGTTTTAGAGCGACTATGGGAACCATCCCTTTGTGCATAACCATACAGCTGGCTGGATGGAATCAAATCTGTCAAAAAAGGACTTGGAAGAAGTGGTGTCATGTGGAGGGTCCATTATAACTCCTGAGGGATGTTTAATTGCTGATCCATAGCATTATTCCCCCAATTCGCCATTAACTGCCCCACTTCCCCTGGCTCTGGCATGCACCGCAAATTGTTCATTGATCAACTGCTCCACTTTAACAGAATAGCATTTACACCGTCCATCCTGAAATTCCTGTTGCAGCATATCATACTGATGTTGCAGCTCCTGGCAGAATTCCCTCTCAACGTTCAGTTTCTGTTCCACGGCTTATAATCACTAAAGGATTTCTTTGATTATGTTTTGCAGGTGGGTTTGCTGCTGGCTAGCGTTATCTGCTTATTGATTGGCATCATTTATTTGGTTAATGAGGGAGGCTTGTTCCTGTGCCAATTCCTCATTGGCCCATCAAAGGGTATCAAGGCGCCCTTACATGTCTGCATACTCTCTTGTCTCACCAATCAGAAGAGGGAAGGATCGTTGGCGCTCAGACTGACTAACAAATTCTAGTTGTGTAACCTGATGAATAAGCTGGAGATATTCGGGAGACATTAACCAAAGGATAAGCGTGTTATCTATCATTTACTGGGTACTCCATTTGATATAAGATTGGGGTAATTTAGCCAAATAAAGAGTCAAGTTGGTCCGCCACTTGCCATTCCATCAGTGTCATTTTTCCCTAAGCTGAACAATCACAGCTTCGAGAGCTTCCGCCCATTCAGCTAGCTCCATCATAAAGTGCTTAGTATTATTCCCCAACGTTATTATGTCCTGAATCCACTCTGCCAATAGGCTATGCTGATCCAGCAGTTCTTATTACTCGAGGTAATTCTAAATTTAACCGTGGTACCAAAAGGTCCAATCAACGGCGGAAGTCCCCCATTCAATGGTCCATCTGTACCAGCGCCCTTGTACCTCCAATAACAAACAATTGAGTCAGTCGAGCAGGAGGCAAGTATCATGCTGCTGTGCTTGAGTGAACCTTAATACATCTCCAATTTCAATATTGTGGCAAGCCAGCACATGCATTATCTGGCAAATTGATGGTTGCACATAAGCGACTAGATATTCTTCAATTCCATGGGTACCAAGGCGGCAAGCCAACCCCGCTGTAGTCACATCCAAATAAGACATGTACAGCGTGTAGCAATTATCTTGGTCGCATTGGTTATAGAATAAACTCAGGGCGTTTTCCTCAGCCTCATCTTCATATAGGCGATATCTGCGCAACAGCCACTCCATAATATCTCACAGTTGCTGAGGAGTCACATTTATAGAGCGTCCTTGTTGGTTGGTTGTCAGCTCAGGGCAATTCTCTAATTGCATATTGATCATAGCTTCATCATCCCCCAGTTTGGTCACAATAAATAATGTCAGTTTGTTGTTTGGTGCCTTCCGTGCTTCTTCAGCATACTGCGCACAGAATCTGATCAAATTATGTCAGAACAAATAAGGGCTCATCATCGTATCTTATTGTTGAAAAACTACAGTTGACCAGTGGCCCCCTGTAGTGAGCACCAATGTTAATTCTCAGCGTCTAGGCTTGATTCCGCTGAGTCAATTTGCACAGGGTATTAGCCACTGAGCAACCATATTAGATGATATGAAGATCACTGACTCACTAATAAAACTCAATAAGCTATATATGGTGCTATTGCCCCTTGTTTTGACCTTTATTTAATATAAATCGCAGACTTATCTACAATCACTTAATCACCTCAGAAAAAGGTACTCCTTTAATCCTCTGTGTGAATCTTTATATCTTGGTTCCCCAAGCCAGATGCATCCTCAGCTTGGTAGTCTTTTATTCGCCTTCCCTTTTCTAGAAACTCTTGTTCATACTAATCTCAGCCTAGTTCCACTCGATTAGATGAATGGTCTTTTTTTGATTGATTATAAATTGTATACCCTTTTTTGTAAATCTCAAGACTCATCTCAATTCCCCCTCCAATCTGCCTAATGGGTAGCATATCGTCAAGTTATGTCAACTTCCTGACAGCTGGTATAGCCCCATAATTTCACCATATAAACAATTCTGGATTTCTTTTTTTGAGCTTTATCAATACTATGTACTGATTATTGGAAGGTATACATTTGGTGGTCGCAGCCTGCAGTAGAATACCATAATACTCATAAATCTAATCAGAAAGAGCACTGATCTTCAGCTTTATCCTCCAATATTGAACAGGAATCATACCTTTGCTATACAGGTGATTTCTTTGACTAAGAAGATGGGGTCCTTTGGGACTCCATTGGAGGTGAAATAGATTGAGATCAGTTTCCCCAGAATACTAAATGTTTCTTCCGCCATATTGACCATTGCCCCAAACCGTTGCATGAATGCAGTCCTGATCAACATGTCGTAAGTACTATTAGGCAGAACCACCGTTGGGGTGGATGCACCTACCAAACTGAACCTCAAAGACAACGCGCTGTAAGCACCCTTTGACACAGTACTCTGCACCCTCGCGGTCCCATACACTATTTGATGCTCCTCATCAGGCTTCAGCGGAAGCTTAGCCACAAGTTTGATGGATATTATATTTAATTGGAGCGCCAGTATTTATAATTGCTTGATTTATTGGATTTTTAACAAAAATATCAATGTATGTACATTCTGAATAGTAAGAACCGTTGGAGTTTATCACATGCCATCCAAGGGCTTTTTTATTATCAAGGAATGTGATAATATGGCGCCAACATGAGGATATTCCTGGGCAATCTTTCCTACCAGAATTGCATCATTGACCCCTATTAGGTGGCAACATCCATTGAGGGTATGACTCCACCTGTACTGTTTCACTCAAGGACCTTTCAGGCGTAGAGCTTTTGTAAGTCTTGTTGAACTCTGAGGCTGCATTCTTCCTATCTTCCTTCTGAGGGAAGTCTGGGGCATCGCTGAGAGTTTGTTGATATAATAAATTATCAGGCTTAGTACCAGGGCCAACACAAAGGGACTAGTTTAAATTATCAGGGACAAATAAATTTGGATCAGCGAAGGTAGAGTCTCCCATCTATTCTCTTGAACTTTTACCTGTTTAATCAGGACTGGTGGTAATGTATAGTAATGCAGTTTTTAGAGCAGCTTTCCGCATATTGACCTCTTCAGCTGCAAGAGAAGCAGGCACTAGTTTATGGCTTGCATATCTGTGGCACCCTAAGAACCCAGGTTGAAAAGTAGCTGAGGGATTGTTATTTGACTGAGGATTTGTTAGGTGATTATAGAGATGGCGAAATGGAACTGGCAAAGGGTTGAGTGCTTACAAATTAACCAACGGATTATAGCTGAATCGTTGTTGTCTCTTTCCCAAAGAGGATTTAAAATGGTCACAGGGTCTTTTTGTGCCACGTTGGGAGCACTAAAAGTGATAGAATAATGGTGTAAATAGTTGACATTTTGCAATTTCGTCGCGTCTTCATGAAGAATGAATCCCATACCTTTATACAGCTCCTGATATGGCTTAACAGCCACTATCATTGTAATGCCAAAAATCCTCATTGGTCAAAATATCTGCTCTTACTAACATGTGAGCCTCAGTTGTAAATTGCTCTATGAACTCCACCCAAGACTCATTCTGTTGAATTTTATAGTTAAAAAATAGGCCTTACATTGTGCCATCTTCGCCACACCCCAAAACAGATGAAGTACAAATTCCTCTACTTCCTGGTATGTTACGGTGCTATTCTCAAGGTAACATGTAACTTGGTCTGTAATCTTTACATCCAGAGCAGACAACAACAGTTTAGCCTTACACTGATCTGAAGTCCCCTCTACTGCAAATTTGAACCGCATACAAATTCCATTTATTTTTCTGTCACAGTTAAATGGGGCAGTTTTCAATGCAGACCTCTTCCTCTCTAGCAACACTATTCATCTTATGCTCTGCACAGTGTAGACACTCTGTAGTGCCATTCAAGCGATTGGCTAATTGGCTGGCTTGACAACCCACCAGGTGCAGTTGGCATAAGGCCTTGTCAATCTGATCCATTATACCCGTATTTACTGAAAAATCATTTTTAATTCCTGAAGTAGTGTATTCAGAGCAAATATAATTACGCATATTGAAATAACTCAATAAACTGGGGTAGTATCCCCTCAATATGAGCCTGTTGCACCATCTGTTGGTTAATATAAGACTCTTAGCATGTTTCAATAAGCCCTCTTGAAGTGAGCACCACTGTTATAAAGTTAGCAATATAATTAATAGTCACTGTAAAGGTTGCACAGAGTTGAGTCCACTGAGCGAGAGATGTACAATATGGAGATTGTTAGTTCACCAATTAAACTTAATAACCTTTTATAAAATATGAGTTAATTGTCTCAACTAAACTACTTTATTTAATTTAATACAACTAGAAGACTCAATCTTTTTTGCACTTCCCTCTTCCTACTATCCACATCTTTCTCTTCTCTCTCAAAATAGACTCTTCTTCTTGTTGTCCCATCCCTCTTAAATCTTCGTCGCTTTGGTCAATTCCAACCCTTCACCAAACTAATATCACCTCTATTGACTCGCTTCAAATTGACATATTTGACTATCCAAGTTCAAAGCCTTTATAACACTTAACTTCCAATCCACCAAATTAAATATGACTTATTGACCAGTCGTACCATTTTTCAACATTAGGGTACATGAATTTTGGCGCTTTGGTGAGGCAAAGCCTCAACTTTTCAAAGGCCAACTTACAGCTCCCCATCCACTCGAGTAGTACCCTTTTTTAACAGATGTAACAAGAGCACTAATTTAATAAAATTCTTGATGAACTGACAATAGTATGCAGTTATTCCAAAGAACTTGAAAATTTCACTTGCTGCTTGGACTCGTCATCTCTTCAATTGACTTTTCTTGGCTAGATGGACCGTAGGCCATGTTTATTATTAACAAAACTAAGATACTCAAGTTTAATCTTAAATTTGCATTTCCGAAGCTTGATATTTAATAAAGCCTTAGAAATAAAGTGGAAGACTTCTTCAAAATGCTTTAAGTGCTCATTAAACTTTCTGGAAAAAACACTTATATCATCAAGATAAACTACATATAAGAATTTTAATTCTCTTACAATGTCAATTTGGCGCATTGAGAAGTTACAGGAGCGTTGCACAACACTTGATGCATCCAAGTGGGTTGATATAAACTTGAGCTGTAATCATGGCACATTTTTCTGTTCAGATTTTAGAAACTCAATTTTCCAATATTCTGAAAATCTTTTAAGCCTGGAAAATATTGTACACCACCTAATCAGTCTAGGCATCATCATTGCATAAAAAAGGACAAATTTTATAGATATAGTTAATCTTCTGACTCAATTATCACTTTACTGAAGCCATTCTTTTTTTAACAATTTAGGACTGGGGAGGACTAAAGTCTATTAGAAGGCACTAACATCCTTTGTTGTACAATCTGGTTAATATTTTTACCAACCTCTTTATCGTCCATCTTAGATCACCTAATTGATGCAGGCAAATAATAGGTTAACATCAAGTATAAATATAGTGTAGCACATCTTGTATACACCACAGAATAAAATTCCTTGAAATAATACCTTGTAATACTCAAATAAAGCTAATGGTTTATTTTTCTGATCCTCAGTAATACCAAATAATTTTTTAAGATTATTTGACAATGTGATTGGTATTCCTTTTGTCATTCCTAAGTTCTTCCAGGATTATTAAAATTGTAAATGCTTTGTACTTCTTCTCCTGGTAGAATATGAACATAAGGACAACAATTTTGTCTCACTTTATATGAATGGGGTAGTAATTCTGGTTAGCAAACAAAAGTAGATTTCATCATGTTTGGTAATGATAAACTTAGGTGCAGCAACTGGTTTCAAGTTTGATCTGCAAAACAGAACAAATATTTAGCATATAATTCTGGATAGTATATTTTGGATTCATTTCTGTCCCCACTTTTTATTTGATGTCCTGCAAATAGTCTGGTTATGGTTGGTTTTAAGTGGCATGCCATTATTCTATAACCTGGCTAGGCAATCGCTTGGTACAGTTATGGACCTTTTGATACTTAGTTGGCACTATGTCATCTTTTTGGTATGGTTAATGCTATTTAACTGAGGTAAGCTGACAAGGGGACGGGAAATACCAAGATACATAATGGGATATGGGAAAGCGAAATGTAACTAAATTAGGCACCCCAGAGTAGACGAGCTACCCCTGTTGCCAGCTGGTACCGCCAGGTATGGGGGGGTTGAGTGTGCTACTCCGAGGGGGTTTCCCCTGTTATGGAGCAGGTGTGGAGGAAGGGGTCTGTGTGCAGAAACCAGACTGGGAACCATGACTCAATGAGCCTTTGTTGCATGAGCTTCTTGTATATGTAAAGCCAGGCTTGGAAGTGTTCCAGTAGGCTTAAATGGGATCATCTGATTGTCCCATGGATGGTTGGTACGGTTCCCTTAAAAGCATCCAAATCTATGGTGTGGTTTGTTCACATTGCAATGGTTAATAGGGAGTGGAGTGTAGGTGGTATCAGGGATTTGAGTTGGAGCACGAGGAGGCTCCTGGAGTTTGATAATTTCTGGTTATTCTGGATCTATAGCAGGTACGCAACTTTCCGCCATATGGCTTTAGATGGGGGCATGCTTCAAGTCGGTGGTATAGGGTTCCATCCTCTCCACAAACTGCTCACTCTGATTGAAGAAAGTTAGAGTGATCTGCTGTTCTGTAGGTTTTTCTGAGGCAGTTCCATGTGTTAGCTCTTACCCTTGGTTGGAGGAGCGGATGAAGTGTTAGCCTCCATATTGTCTTCTATGTTGTGATATCGTATGGGATGTCTAAAGCATCAGGTAGTCAATTCTTGCAATGAATGGGGCCAAGTCATGTGTGTCCCTCTGGGGTTATCCTTTGGGTTCCTTAGTGTGAGGTGGGCTCTGGGCCTACCCCTTCCAAGGCTAGTGCCTGTGAGTTTGATGGACCACCCCACGTGCTGAAGGGTGCGGAGGAGGCGTTTGAAGTGTGGAGGGGCTCCATGAGGATTTCTGCATTGGGATGGTGTGTAAGGTATGTGAGCATGTGGAAGGGCTGTGTGGATTGGATAGTTTAGCGCCAGTGCAAAGTTGGCCCTCGCCGCTCTAGACCAGTGTTGTTGCGAAGGGTCTTAGGATAGGACTTCCTCTTTCCAGGTACCCAGTATACGGTTGTCATGGACCTCAAAGCTTATTAGGCCCATGCCATCACTGGAGCGTGGGCCAAAGAGTGTTTCCACCCGTACAGGTGGCCATATCCCAGGCCATAGCCATCCCTGGATAAGTGCATGTATTGAGAAAATGAATGTAGGTGAGAAGGAGATTGTGTGTGGGAAGAACAACAACATTCGGAGGATGAGTGTTTTGGCAACAGTTACTCGCTCAGCTAGTCCTGGGGATCTTCCGTTAAGGGAGGCGACGCAGTTGGACATCTGCTGTAGTAGATTGTTCTCCATTGTCTAATTGGTGTACCCCTGTCTCCAGCCATACACCAAGGTGGCAGACAGGGTTTTTTGAAGGAGGTGATGCGAAGGGAAGGATAAGAGGGTTTTTCCTTCGTGGGAGGCTGTGAGATTTGGGTGTTGTAGCCCAGTTGTTAGTGTACTTGCCTAAGAGGATTTTTCCATTTTCCTTGTTTTGAGCGATGCGTTGCTTACAATGGTTAATCCTCTAATGTGCGTTCCAGTTGGCGGGTATCATTATTGCTAGCTATACAAGTTACGCAGTCATCCACAAAGGCTAGTATCTATACTAGCGACTGGCCTTGTGCTTATGCCCATAAGGCATGAGTCAGCAATGTGAAGGTGTGGATCAAAGCTGAATCTATACAGAAGCGAGTTGAGGGTGAAAGTCCCAGGGACCAGCCCCTGCAACAGGATAGGGATAAACACCCCTTCCATATGAAAAGGGGTCACAAGGCTCCAGTGGACCCTCTGTCACAGCTGAGCGACCTAGCCCCTGTGATAGATGAGCGCTGAGTGACTGCCCTCCCACCCCAAGGATACCCCATTCCCATCTCTTCCCCCTCCTCAACTCTAGTAAGTTGAATAGAAGTAGTCTGCAGGGAGATTGCGCACACCATGGCATGGACAGGCCTCTGGGACCACCCACTCCCCTGGAAAACTATGTCAGAATTTTGGAAAAATTTCATTTCCCAACATCGGAGCCTGGCCTGAAAATCCCAGCCTGGGGGAGCCAGTCTGGACTGGCTGGCACTGGAAATCAGATCAGGGTATGTCTTGGATCTCGAACCAGGTGCCAAATGAATTGGACCATCAACCCCAATGCTCCAAAATGGATCCAGGAAGTTTTGATCGCACAATTAGTATAATTGAGGGTTTGGTCCGAGTTGCAAACAATCTGATCCAAGGGACCCTGCCTCCTGGGACAGATCTGGAACACCTGAACCATGCAAACAGGCTGACTCAGATGACCAGGACCCATATTGGTAATATCAACTTGGTTTGGCCCCAGAAATGCAGAACTATTTGCAAAAGTTTTCTTGACTTTTGCTGAAAACTAAAGCATCACCCTACCCCCCTCCAAGCCAGCCAACCAAATCCCATTGCCAAAATCCAAATGCCCAATCCCACGATACCTTCCCCATGCATTTTACCCAGTATTTAAGGCAACTGCCCTGCTCAGGGGCAGTCGTTAGTTCATTCTCCTACCTTCCACGCTTTACGCTTAATAAAATTTAAATTCCCCATTTAGCTTGCCATGACCTCTGTTTGCTATATTATTTTTTAGAATTTCCGCCAATTGATCCACTGAAGTGCGCCATTGCCTAAGTTCTCCTACTGATGTTTGTCAACTGGACAATCCAGCTGCTTGACCCTGCCATGTGGCAGCAGATCATAAACGCAATAATCCATCTCGCCCCTGATGATAACACCACTGTTTCGTTCATTACTGCATTTTTGTTTAATAAAACCCTCTCATCCGTTCAGTTGCCAAGTTCTCTGAAAAAGCTCCCCAACTAGAGAAGCACCTGAGCGCCCCCACCCCACCGCTTGTGGACTTGGGATCCATAACTGCCTCAGCTGCTGATGGCTTGGCCTGCCTGTGGGCCCTAGATTGCCCCATCCAGGGGAAGCTCAGTTCAACACCTCTCATGGGTCACACTTTAACTCTGCTCTCACTTCCAACCATGAGTTAACAACTGTGCCGTCCCTCGCTGGCGTGCAAGCCCCCCTACTCAAATCTGAAAGGCCAGCAACCACGAACCCTGGAGGAGTCGTCATCCTCCCTGCCTCTCCTACCCTCGGGGGTTTACCCACAAGACTCGCGGTTGCCCCTATTGCAACCATCTGGCTTGCCTTGGGGGCCTTTGGTACATTACAGAACTTTTTCTTTCCTCACATCTCCAATAGAACCCTACTCTTACTAGTCGCTCAAACATCTATGCCTATGGCATTCTGGGCCCTCCACTAGGTGCTCGCGCACCACAACTGGGAGTTCAGTCTAGTTCTTATTAGCCAAATCCGTGACAGAGGGGTCCCCTTGTTTGAGCCCTCTGCATGGTGTGATCTTGTTGGTTAGAAAGCCAGGACTGCATACTGCCATGGATGCGGATTCTGTAAGGAGCATCATCCAGTTTATGAATCTAGGTGGGAGTTTGAAGGCGCTTAGGCATTCCATTCAGGTATGGCCAGCTGACAAGGTCATATGCCTTCTCCTGGTCTATGAATAGCAGGGATTCAGTTGCTTTGGACTGACATAGGTTGGCGACGGAGTGTATGTTGGTCCATATTGATCGCCCTGGTATGAACCCAAACTGGTTGGGCGACAGGATATTGGAGGCACTGTGCCTAATCTGGTTGCTAAAATCTTTGTGAGTAGTTTTTTATCAGTGTTAGAGTGTGTAATTGTGCGCCAGTTGACCAAGTCCAGTTTGTCATCCTTTTTAAAAAAGGGTAATGACGTAGTCTTCCTGGCCACCATGCAGAAGGCGTGTCTCCAGCAGGCACTGATTTTTTGATGCTAAGAGGAGGGGGCAATTTGTTTAGAATATGTTTTGTAAAATTTGTAAGGTATCCCATCAGGCCCTGAGAATTTCCTACATGGTGCACCAGCGGACTGTGTCCCAGGACTCCTCCTGTGATATTATGTTTAGGAGGTTGTAGTCCAGAGGTGTGCTTCACATTTCAAAGGTGTGTACATAGTCTTTTAATTTTGGGGGTCCATTGGGGTGTCACAATATAGTTCAGTGTAATAGTGATGTACTTTTATTTTGACCTCCTTTGGGTCAGTTGCCACGGTGCTGTAAACTTTGCAGACCTGTGTGAATGTGAGCTGGTTGCCGCGGGAGTGGAATTAGTAGAAGAATTACATTGAGCAGGTTTTTCCTTCTTTTATGAACTGACCTTTTCTTGATACTTTTATTCTGTTCTGGTGTTTGAAAATGAGGGCGTTTAGACGGGTGGAAATTTCCGCCCATTTGTGCCCCTCAGTTGGGGCTGTAGCCAAACTTTGGGGTTTTGAGCTTGATGTGGTCCAGTTCTGCCAAGGTACAAAAGATTATGTGTGTGTCAGCGGTGTACTTATGCAATGTGAGGTGATGAGTTTAATTAATTAGTTAGGTATGAAATTTGCCCGTGTTTCATTTGGATCTGATACAAACAGGGTTGCTAATTCTGGATTTGTGGCCTCATGTTCGACCCAGTCAGATATTTTGGGTAAATTTGTGTTTTCTGGGTGTAGCTTCCTCCAGGTCGACGCCTGTGTTGGAGTTTGGGTTGGCAATAGCTGAACCAAAACAAGTCAGTGGTTGGATAAATTGATTTTTTTGTTGCAAAGTTGGAGATGTTCAAGTGGTGGGTTTTTGGTGTGAGGATGTAGTTGATGCAGCTCATTGAGGTGAGTGTTCCCTCACGTATGTTGGGGTGGGTCATGTTGGGAAGGAGTGGTGACCCGGGGGAGGGTATTGTGTAGACCTAGGGATGCCTTCATTGCACAAACTCAATGTGCCCCAGTGGGTATCCCCTGGGGTAAGGCCATCAATCCATGTTGGGGTTTTCCCAGAAGTTGAAGTCGTCCAGTAGGATGGTATCTGGTTGGAGGGCGAGTTTAGGGATGGTTTTGAGAAATTGTTTCCTCTGCTGCAGTGCATGGTGTTTAGATGCTTGCTATTGAAATCGTGTCCTCTTGGTATACAACTGTTGCAACCAGGATTTGACCGTGCAGATATGAGGAGGAGTTTGTAAATTTTTAGTTTTTTGTTAAATAGGATGACCACCCCATAATGTGTTGACCATACTGATAGGGATGATGAGACCCTGGTTGACCAGGATCCCTCTTCCCCCTGTAGACAGTGGGTTTCTTGGATGGCCAAGATATCTACAGGGGGTTTTCTCAGGAAGTCCAGCTTTTTGGTTTGAGACGCATGAGACCTGACTCCCAAAATGTTTAGCGTCCCTATGTCACTGAGGTGCCCGCAGCGCCTCAGTAGCAGTTAGGAGGGCCGCCCAGCCCATACCTAAAGCCCTTTTTGCTATCCCTGCTTTGTGTTACTGGGCCAGTATATTCTGTGGCATTTTCTGATTCAATGCCCTGTGTTGATTTCTTGCAGATATTGCAGTTTATAGAATTTGTGGCAGATTCTCCCGCTCGTGACTCATATTGGGCTGGTGCGGTGCATTAATTTGTTTCTGTGGTTTTGGGGAGCGAATTTGGAGAATTGGGTCCCGTTTTTGCCCAAAGTGGAGCCAAATTGTTCTGCTAAGTTTGCTTGATTGATACCATTTGGTAATTCAGTCACATTGTTGATAAAATTTTCATTTTTGTGTATACTGCTCTGATTAAGTTGCTTGGATAATTTCCTCCATGTCCTCCTCAGCTTGGAAAGTCTGTTCTTATTGGTTGGCTCAGCTGCTTTCCTCAACGTCTTCCTAAATTTTTCCAGGGTCAATGGCGGAGGCCACGAGTGATGCAGCTTTGGCCGCTTTCCACTTGCAGGCCTTCTACAGCATTTTGCGTGCTTTGGGTGTTACTGGGTCTATGAGGAGGTAGTGCCCATCCTCTCCCCATTGGAAGGCTTAGTTGGCGTCAGTAATTTTACCAAATTCTACGTCGTCTTTGTCCATGGTGTCATCAAAGAAATCTGAGGCCATGATGCCCTCCTTCACGGGGCATGAATGTTCCTTGTGTCCCAATGAGGTGCAGTGGTTGCAGATAGGCAGTGCACATTCTGGTGTAAAACATAATGGCTCTGACACCTTCCCATCTGGGAGGTAAAATTGCGCTGTACGTGGGATTCTTGTGAGGTCTGCGACCTCCTTGGGGAGCAGGTGGATCATGGCGATTTCCTTTCCTGTGCACATGTTCAGCGTCAGGTGAAACCGTTGTAATATGAGTTGTTTAGTTCTCTGTAGTGTTTAAGTACAGCTCAGAGCTCCTCCTCGATATTCTTGTGGGGGAGGTTGATGGGGAGTGAGTCAAGGGAGATGAACAAAGTGTTCGCTTTGTTCATCTGGTGCACACAGTGCGCATATTCGTTTGCCTTCAAGGAAAAAAGCTTTGATGCATATTTTTGCGGCAGTTTCTGCATCTTCTTCGGTCTCAAAGCCCAAATTGACCCAGTTGCATGGGACCATTTCAATGTTAACATACACTGATAGGGGAAGAGGGAGGTCTGTGCCTCACACACTTTCTCCCACAGATTTGGATACTTGAACCCTAGGTAGAGTCAGAACCCATACTCTACCTTTGATAGGGGTTGGTTATATTGTATTTCCATAAATTGGTTATGTTTCTTGGTGAACTCCACAAACCTGGGCGGTGCCTCAGTTTGTAGTTTTTGGTGGCCATGTTTCCCAGTCCCCCTCCAGGGAGTTTCTTGCCCTTCGGCGCACTGTTTTGTCCATTGCCTGTTATGGCTTTCTCCCAGTTTAAATGGTTACTGTTGATTGCGCCCATCTCTCTTATATGATTATCAACAATTGCTGTTCAAATCGAATTGTATCAGCTAATGTTATTGTTATGGAAAAGAAAGGCTCTTTAGGGTATGATTAAAATACTCATAATTTTTGCAAAAGGGCTGCTGGAAATCCATTTATATTAAAAGAGGAAGAGTTTGTCTTAATATTTCCAATACAATTAACTCAGTTTAGCTTAATCTCATAAGACCCCATAAAAGATATAAATAAGGAAACCATAAATTTGATTAGGTAAACTAGTGGCTGGAGTCGATGCTATCAGTGAGCAAAAAGCAATGGCAATACACTATAAGCTCTTTCATATCTATTTATGGTGGTCTACATGGTTCATATATTGTTCACAGTGGTCAATAATGAGTACAAGTCCAAGTTCTTATTTTTATGTGTACACAAGATTTACCAGTGTCCCACTATCCACAATAGCTCTTATCTTGGCTAATTCACTGTAAGTTTTGTTGTTATTTTATGTATAACCTTATTATCCAGATATGACAGATGCCTATTATTCATCTGGCTTATTCCTAATTTTAATAGCTTAATTATAAGTAACCATTATGGATGGTGGAATCATCAGTATATAAAAATAAGTAGGAGATGTTCTCCTATCAGACTTTAGTTAAGTATAATTATGGAATTCAATTCCAGTATTGATAAACAACCAGTGGCTTGTTGGGTAAATTGCTGACAAAGATTATAAGTAAACTTTTGTTCTGATCTTAATAGTCAAAAATTAAATTCCATAAGTAGATTGATTGGGATGATTCAGCAATTGATAAGGGAAGTTGTTGGATTTACTGAAGCTTTGAAAACTTTCTTATTGCAATAAGTTGTAGGTTATCCTGGGTAATGCAGCCTGATTTAAATGGGTAATTTGTCCCATTACCTAAGCATGGCTGTTAGCTCATAAAGGTTAATCCACTAGGGTTGGCTAAATTCATTGGGAAACGCTATTTTGGGAAGCCAGCCCAGAAGAGCCATAACCTAGTTGTGGTGGATGCTAACTAGGTAGATGGATAGATGGAGAAACTATTCATCACTTATATGACTCTTTATGATTTAAGTTCACCAATGATTAATGCTGTTTTTATTGAGGTGCCAGCTAAAGAGTTTAGCCGGACACTTCCCTAGTTAGAGCCCTCAGTTTTAACATAGAAACTAAGACTTTGATATTTTGATTATATTTGTTTTTCTTAGAATAAATGAATGGATAAGTTACCTTTTTTTCTTTTCAATTAACCTTAAATGAGGTATATATCACTTGGTTATAAGAGGATACCTGAGTGGGTTGAAATCACTTGTAAAGAAGACTTGACTGGCTTGTTGTCTCCATACAAATAGCACTCTCCTTTATTCTTACAACTCAGTCATAGAACCTTGCAGTAAACTTGAAAATGCTTACATTGGTGCTCACTACTGAGGTGTTTGAGTCTTTTCTAACTAAACATCAATTATAGAGTTATAACCATAATGTCTTATATTAATATAGTATGGATGTTTTGGAGTGGATTTAGACAGTAAACCAGAACATGTTTATTTGGCATAACAAATCAGTCTAGCGACCTTATAAGAAAGAGTTATAAAAATGAATGAGGAAGTAGAAGAGGTCACAAAGTTTAGTAGTTATGTACACAGAAAAGTTTTCTCATTAGGTAGATGAAGACAGACGCAAACAAGGACTTAATGCTACAGCTAGCCGCTTAAGGAGCAATAAATAGAGAATTTATCAGTTATGGACCAGTGTAGGTCCAGATCCTAAAATAATTACACGAAATAGAGAGTCATAAAATGTATCTGTTCCAGTTGGATACTAGTGTAGGTGACAACAATTTATATGCTGTAGATGAAGATGTCAGACATTTGCCCTCCAGGCTTCAAGATAAGAATGTTTTGGGTCAAAGTCGGCAAAAAAGGGGGAATCTTGAATATTTACAAGTCATCAATAATGAAAAGATCAATTTAAATGATAGTACCAATTCTATCAACCAAAAGACCCTGGCCAATTCTCAGTGGAGCCCCAAAAATTGGGATAACATGATTTCAAATATTTCACAGGAAATTAACATGAGATCAAGCAGTCAGATTACTCTGACCATGCGATGGACCCTGGGCATCCATCAGATTGTACTTCCTCAGCCATGACCAGGTCCATTAAAACACCTATTTGGGGACCAACCCTTTTATAGGCCTGGTGGGGGTCCCCCAAGGTGCAATAAGCTTAACAAACTGGGATTAGCTAAAATTCATCAAATTAGCACCCCACAGGTACATCTTGCCAAAAAATAATTCCCATCCATCATTTAGCCAAAGTAAAGTGTGTTTTCTTAGCCTCATTAAACTTATTTTCCATATTTTTAATTTGGACCAGTCTAAGATATTCCAAAGTTAACATTGAATTTCCATTAACCCTAAATACAGTTTAAATACTGAATGGTCCAATATTGAGAGGGTTCGTTTTTTCTTTACCATGCTGCACTAATAAAACTATAAAATAACCAGCCTTTTATTTTATTTATTAGTTTTTTATCTTTAATTAAAATAAACCGTTGTGGAATCCAGTGGCATGAATCACCAGCGAGTAGAAATCAGCTGGATTTCTACAGAAAGTAACCATGTTAGTAGCATACAGCCCCTAAGGAATAGCTTATGAATTTTATATCACATTCTGTGATGGCTCCTTAAAATATACCAGTTACCACCATGGAGCAGGTCGTGTACCTCCTGTCCCAAAAACCCGATGACCACCAAAGAATTTTGAGATATTCTGAAATTGCCAAATTTTCACTGAGACAACGCCCCTTTAATTTCACAACTTTTGAAATGACTATGTTTTGTTATGGTGATTTTCAGAAAGTGGTTCCTTTCATTAATTGTTTGGACATTGATTGTCAAAAATCTGGTACTGCCCATATACATGGGGGTAATTGTACCTACAACAATGCCATGAACGCAATAACTAGAAAATTTGGAAGCCTAAAATGGATGTTATTAAAAAAGTGTCCATGGGCATCCAGTTTATGAAAAATAAAAACCTCGGTAGCTTTTTGCTAACAGATCTTACCAAAAGCTCAAATTCTGGTTTGTACAAAAGTATTAAGTAACTTTGATGCTCACATTTCAATGCAAACGGCACTTAGGTCCTTCAGAGACCTACACTGAGCTATGTTTTTGGTGTTACTTAGTAAGACTTCTACCTCACACATGGTAGATTAGCTTAAATTCTGGGTTCAGCTTTTCTATGCACCTAACTGAAATTTTTAAAACTAAACCCACCTGTATTAACCAGAATATGGAAATTTTAATAAAAATACAGAATTACATAACTGGGTACCATTGAGGATATCAATGGCAAAGATGGACAGGCAAATATTACTATACATGTTATAATTGTGGTGTAACTGGACATAATTCCTCCCAATTTTAGGTCAATAAGCTAAGAAGCAGCTGAATCTTGTTCATCTCAGGATAAGGAAAATGGTAAAGAATCAGGAAAAGAACCAGCAGTCCAGATGAGGAACAATCTACTTCTGAAGAATATACATCTCACCTGATAATTTCAAGGATGAATTATACTTCAGACCTTTTTGTGGATGAACCAATGGATTACTTACTTCATCAAGACCTATAATAAAATGTAAATGCTGTCACAAAAGTTAAAGCAAGGGCTTGACCCCAAAGTTATAATTGATGTCTTTCAACCATATCCTTAACTGATATTTACAAAAAACTTTCAACCCAAATGAGAAATCATCTCAGACAAAACCAAATAACGTTGGATTCAACATTCTATTACAGACAATTGGATTTTCTAAAATTCAAAAAAATTTACAATAATTCCAAGCATGGCAAATAGTTACTTAATTAAGTAAAGAAGTAAACTGATCAACGTTCCAGCACCAAATTGACAGTTGACATTAATGTTACCTACTATGACACTAGGCGGATTAATTGACATTCCACTGTGAATGAACTTTAAACAGGCACACTTAAAAGTAATTCTAAAGTTTGGTGATGGACTAATATACATTCAAAAACATATGTGGTAGTCAAATATTTTAATGAAGTCAAAAGCTATTATATTAAAGGTTGGATCCAAAAAGACAAAACATAAAATATAGAAAAAAGATTATGAATAAAGATAATTTTACATTAATGTATAAAGAAATACATTATTAATTTTATCAGAATTTATTCTTCAGAGACCATGTGCCTTGGGGCTCTTGATTACCTAAGACGTCTTTGGTAAGAATGGAAAAACTTAACTACAGTAGTGAAAATATTATCAAAACTAGTTCGAGTGTTAAGCTTTCCAGGACCAGACCCAGTCATAACCAGGTCCTTTGTTGTTTATATATGGACTGGTAAGGAGCCACAATGGGAGCATCAGGCTTAAATCTGCACTTTTTAGCTTTGCAACCCCTGACTTGAGGGAAACAAGAATACAGGAATTTAAAATTGGCAATTAAATATAAGTGACCCTTATAAATATTGTGCCTAATAGTGGATTACCGCTTCTGACTTTTAGAAAAAAGCTTTTCTGACCAATGGGCTCTACTAGTATGCCAGGACAACTGGTATGGATACTGACTGACCCTTGCTGTTTCACTTCATAGGTGTACCAACACCTACAAGTCCACGTCCAAACCAACACAGAAGACCAACGACTTTACCCTAGCCCCATGGTACATCCTGGGTGTTCCCTGGTGAGTCCATCCCCCATCCTGGGTGGCTATGGCACTCCCTTGCTTCAACACCCTCAAGGCTGATGGCCAGCAGCACATCATCGCTAGTAGCTGGTTGGTCAGGTTCCTGTCAGTTTCTTGTAGTGCTGAGGTATGGGAGCTGCAGTGTTGGCCACTCCAGGAGCATCACCCTGCACCTACTTTGGGGATCTTCATTTCCATTCCTATCCACTCTAATGGCTCTTACTAATTAAAATAGATGAAAAGTGGGTAAGAGAGTTCTTTGTTTAGAGGGAATAATGACTATTTATATTCTAGGCTACTGCGCCTATGAAAACCCTTGGCCATTAAGCCAGAACCTCAACAAATTGCTTTCATCTGTGGTAGTGATCCCCTCCCATTCCGCTCATCCCATCCCCAGATATATGATTGTCTCATCTGCAGCACAAGTCAGTTAGCCATATATAAATCACTATTATTAATAATACTTTGAGCATTCTTGAAATAAGTTTCCAGTACTCTAAATTAGGCAGCAAATTCATAATTATTCTATTGATAATGAATACTTCAGCTTTCCACAAGAAAATCCCTTAATAGTTTTCTATGGCATTTAGCATTAAAATAAGATTCCGCCAAACTCAGAACTGAGGCAGCGAAATCATTGTCATTGGTTGATCAATTACGTTGGTTTTATGCCAGAAAATCATACAATCACTCACGATTATGCAGTTGGAGACAAACTAGGAATTCACCAAACCTAAAATAATTAGAACTAATATCATCAAATGATATTGAACTAGGCAATTAGCTGACAATCACACTCAACTAACCAATACCCCTAATTCAGATATTATTGGGAATTCCGGTTAATTTCTGACACAGTCCATGGTGCATTTGAAGGTATAAGGGGCGTTATGTAACCCTGCAAAATTAAGGTAGCTTGAATAGTCCTTCATTTGTAATGATGGCACTTTTTTAAAATCCTCCAGCAACAAATAATTTTCCAGTACCTTGGCTAGATCAATAGCCAAAAATAGTGGTAACCTGACATCAAGCATAAGGAGTCATATATTAGTTGCAGTGGATAGATATCTTTTAGTATGATAAAATTGAGGTGGTGATAATCCATGACAACATGGTGGCCACCATCCTCCTTCCAGATTAATAGGAGCGCGGAAGCTCATGGGCTTTTTAAAAGGCATGAGTAAATTAGCTTCCAACAGTTGCTGTAACAATAAGGTCACTTGAGCTTCCTTGACTTTAAATTTTCTATATGGCAGAAATTTAAATGGAGGGTGATCCTAGGCCACAATTTGGTTGATTAATTTAATATTTTTCTATATTTGCCTGCTCCCAAAGAAAAGGTATTGCAATACTCTCAAGGAGGTCTTCCTCATTCTGGCGTTTATTAGGGAAAGATTGTCTTCATTTCTTTTGTCAACCAGAGCTATGGTGGGTTAAGGATAAAATTCTAAATCTTATAAAGGGCTAAAACAACTCATGTCGTCAATATTTTTAATGGGACATAATTTATGTAAGCAATAAGGGCATGCTGAGGGACTTGGCGGCTTGTTTTGGTAAAGTTTCTTAATGAGATTGAGATAGATTTCCCATAGCAGGATCCAAAATTCTCAGGCAGATCAACGCTTCTTTGATTCAAGGGTTTAGGTGTACATTTAGCTCCAAACCTTAATTGTGAGGGATGAAAATCTTGTACCCCATATCCGCAATCACTTGAGAGCTAGAAAGTATTGTATTAGTATGGGGGGCATACAGAGGGATCCCGTCTTTGGAGTTCACAGCCTCAGGGTGTAACTTAGTTTTTCCTCCTAAGACTTAGTATTTGACTTTACAAATGGAGGACAGATATTCAAGAAGACATCTTCATTTTTTGGGACTCTTTTACTTTTAACTGGGAGTTCAAATATTAATGGAATCTGATACTCTAGTATGGACTGGTATTTTTTTGTATTTGATAATGCAGCTAATCTCCAGCATCAGTTGGACCCCAATAAGCAGCTCATAATCATCATTCTCTAACGCAATAGCAGGGGCATTATTGAAGAGTTTATCCTTTTTTAACACTAGTGGTGCCCAACACAAAAGGGGGCCACCATGCATCTTTATTTTGCAAATGGGATAGACAAGGGGACTATTATAAATAAAAATTCCTAATATGGCACCTCAGCTAAAAGCTTAGGAAGCCATATCAGAAGGGGTGGAAGCTTTGGAGAAACTTTTGTCTGGCGCCTGCTTTAGCTGGCGGACCATGGCGGACAGCATTGGGGTGGGAGCATCAGTGACATGGGGCATAAGGAGGTATAGTTGTGGGTTCACTTCTTTAATGAGGCTAGCGGTCTCCATCGCCTCAACATATTGAGCAAGTTTGTGCTCATCAAAAGTGATGAGAGCCAGCACACAAGTGAATGACTTGATGCGCTGGTAGGTTTCAGGATGACTGGGGTTAGAAAGAGAATTTTTTACCACATTGATACAAGCACAGCTCACACTGAAAGAAAGCTCCTCAATTCCATACTTCGCATCTTCCTTAAAATCATGAGGAAAATTGTAAATAGGATTACCCTTAACAAGGGGATCCATTGCCCCATGGAGTTGCTGGCAGAGTAGGGTGTTGGCAGGGGCAGCTGCAGCCTCAACTGCCATTTTGTTGATATTTTTTTTGTAATTTATAAGCCCGTTTTTTGGATAAAAATGGTGGGAACGTGATTTGAGAGGATTAACAAAGAACTCCTCCAAAGAAAACTCTGGTTTCACATGGTACAGCTGTTCATCCTCATCAATCCATTCAAGAGCCTCGAATGGATTGGATTCAGCCAGTGCTGGGCCAGTCACAGAAATTGGGGCTGTGGCTGGAGCTGATTGGCCATGTGCTGTCAACCATGGCAGCTCAGCTGAAACTGGTTCATCCATCAACTCAGGATTCCATAATTAAATCAAATTTATGTTAGAATTTTTATATTTGTTTTTGATTGGCTGCTATTTTTGGAGCAGCGCCAAATTGCCCTAAGGTTGGGGGTGGGAGGATCGAGCCCCATTCAAAAAATTGGGGTGATATGTCTGCAGGACCAACGCCTGAGAGCTGAGTGGCAGAAGCGGAAGCCATGGGTCACTTGCACTTTGAGTGGTCACACTCAAGGAACAAGGGGCTAATGGCGCAGCCATTTTCAATTTTCGCCCAGATTGGGTGATTAGGGGCAGATCTGATCATGGTGCGGGGGGAATTGTGTGGTGAGAATCGCAATGAAATGGGTAGATTTTTGCAAAGGTGCAAGGCCCTGCCAACCAATCGCCCCATTGGGAACCACAAACTGCAACATGGGGTCTGCGCTTTAAATGGCCAAAACCTCCATGAGCTCATGGAAGAGGCATTTGGGTGAGAGATTGGAATGCAACTCAGCAAACTGGACCACTAAAGTGGCCTCATCAAGGAGCTATGTGCAGATAAAGGGAATCAGAATTTTTTTTAAAAACAATTTGCAGCTGAGATACGTCTGCTGCATCAGCTTCCAAATGAAAGCTGAGATCAAAGTACCCCTTAAAGGGGCAGAAGTCAATGAAACTAGCGGGTTTCACAACTGGCATGGCCATCTTGATGATGGCCATGCTCGCATATTGGAAAAGCTTCCCATATTTGACCCAGAGGCCAAAATGCAATTTGCTCCATGAGAGCACCAAAGGGCTCTGGAGCATCATCTAGGAGCTTGGGAAGTGGTGGGCCAAGTCCTGAGGGGGGACATAATTCCCGGTGGCATTAGGAGGGATAGCAGTGCTAGCCCAGGTGCGCTTCAGCGGCAGCTGAAAGATGCCACATGGCGGTAAATTGCCACCCCAAAACAGGGCATCAGGTGTCAATTGCATTAACATCGGTAAATTTTGCTCATTTGAGTGGTCATTTTTTGTATTTTTATAAAAATCCAAAATTTGGCTTTGATTTAGCTATCAAAGCAAAAAATTGTAATGAAAAGTTTCCCATATTGGAGAGGTAAGGCAGTTTATGCCCCAACTTGCCTTAGTTGACTGATTACCTGCTGTCTCATATTCAGCATCATGAATCAAGTCTGGACCCATTTTTATTTTTTGTATAAGTTGGGAGGATATAACATTAACCGGTGATCTGGTATCAATTATTTCCTATACCTTGACCTTATAAATGACTACCTCTACTTAAACCACCAAATGAGCTGAACTGAGAACTAATGTCTTTTAAACTTCCATTGATTATTTGTAGCAAAGCAAGCAGAGGATTTTGCTTTGGCCAAGCTTGGGGCTGGTCAATGCATTTGAAGGTTATATCTGCCAGCGTTTGGCTTTCCATAGAGGAACTGACTTTCAAAATGTGCTTGAGTAGCTGACCAGTATAAAAATAAGAAAGCTGAAGATCTTTGTTTCCTTGGATAGAAAGGGGTACGTTGACTTCTACAAGTGATGCTAGCACAAAGCATTATAAGAGTGCTGGGCATATAACTAGAGCTAGTACAAGGGTCCCGAGGCACTTGATTGTCATCAGCATAGGGAGCATCTGCCTATACTGACTGATTTTTGCCAACCTACGTTGAAGGATATGACAAAACTTTAAAGTATGTTTAGTCCTTTTAAAAAAGTGCAGAATAATTTGGGGTAGGTGACTTGGGGGTGTAACCACTAGCAATTAAGGATGAGTCTTATTATTATTAAAATGAGGGGGACCAGTGTGTTCAAGTAGGTCAGCAAGAATCTCCAATAATGGCTTCTATAATATAGAGGATAAACGTCAAGTTAGACTTCACTGTTTTAAGCTAGAGTAAGATATTAGGCATATTTTAGATGCTGAAAATGAGGTAATGATAGCATAATCCAAAGCAAGATGTTTTTATGCGACCAACGTTTGAGCATCAAGGAAAAAATGGTGAGTGAACTCAGTGACAGTTTCTCCCCAATTAAGGCGTACGCCCATTAAAGCTTGCGTTTAATTGGATAAAGTTAGGTCGCTCCTGAATTCCTGATGCAAGCAGTCTTGGCGTCATTTCAAGTATGGCAAAGCATTAAATGAGGTACCATAATGTCTTGAGTGACGCAAATAAGGCAGTTAGTTAGGTGCTTGAGCCGTTGGGTGTTGGTGGCTTCTTCCATAGCACTTTTGTAACAAAATAGGAAAGAGAAGATACTCCCTTCACCTGGGACATACTTTTCTTTGAACAACGATTTGAACGTGCCACCGGTGGATTAATGGTCAAATGACGTGAGTTGACACTGGGGGTGCATTTTTCACCTAAAGAGGAAATGCTATTGTTGGAACATTCGTGAAAGTGGAAGGTGTCTATCTTATTTGTAAGTTATTGATAACTTCAACTAATGAGTCTACCTGATTATGGGTGGCACAAAAATTAATTTGTGGTGAAGAGCGGGATAACTGCCAGATTTTGCTTTTTAGCTTGAAGTCAAATCTCAAAGTTTGAGTTGGGATTTCTCAATGGCGAGCATCTTTTACTCCATCCCACGTATCACAACAGGGAAATTTCATGAGGTTAAGGTGTTCCTGATCCAAAAAGGGATATGACACTAAATCATGATCACTCATTGTTGTAATGTTTTCACCGTGAACTCAGGGAATACTGACAGAAAGCACCATTTTTTATCAGGACTTCAGAGTTAAGACCACTTGTCCTTTTATTTATATGGCCGGAAAACCCAAAGTTCCTGGGTACTGGATTTTAAGTTTTTTTTCTTTTCTTATTCAGAAAGTCTTTACTCAGGTTAAAATACTTGAGTGGTAAATCCTAACTATACTTTAATCCCTAAATAAATAGAGGTAGGATAAAAAATTAAATGGCAAAAGAGAGTCCAGTTTATATGCTTAGACACAGGATTATATGGGAGGTCAGGGAGTTTTTACTTGGAAAATCTCCAAGTGTTCTAAGCTAAGATCTAAACTCATTTACCAAACAGAGATTCTGTGGCGGTTGTTAATTTCTGTCAAATGGGATATGATCGCTGCATAGATGGGGTTTGAACCCCAATATAAGGGGGTTCAGGTGAGTACTATTTGAGCGCGTCAGTCAAGGTTGATCCCCAATATCAAAATACCTTGAACTTCACCAGGGATTATCCATGATTATATTTTTAGCTTTTTTTGTCTTATCAGGTTTAACTCACGTCATCTGACACAGGAGAATCTTGGATTTGGGCAGGGATCTTAACCATGCTGTTGCTGACCTTAACAGTTTGTTATTAACTCCAGAATAGATCCCAAAAACAAAAGGTGTCATTTTGGCCACCGCACCTCAGTCTATGGGCCATCAGCAAGTTAATGCTGTTGACGTGCTGGATATCCCCGCCAGGTATCAAGAGGCTGATAAAGCTGAAGTGGCTCTTTTGAACCTTAACCTGGCGGGATGTGGCCCTTAATGTGAGCTGAACTTACTTAAATAAATTGGGACTTACCTAAATTGCTGTTCAATTGAGAAAACACTCCTTTTAGCGTGGTTTTCTTTACTGGTGCAAATTGAGCTACTTTTGATAAGCCAAGCTTTAGATTATTCCAAAAATTTTAATACTAAGTTGGGGGATGGTCAAAGTCCCAAAGAAACTTAACCTCAACGCTTAACATTTTGGTTAAGTCAGCCTTCTGTGTGATAGTAGGATAAGGGGTGCCGTTCATAGTTCTGGTGGTTGAGGCCTCTTACGCCCACCAGGACCCCTAAAGAAATTGTTGACACCTTAAGGTACCTTGGACTTCTGCATAGTCCTTCCTACCTCACAATATGATAAGGTTGCCCATCATATACGGGCCCAGAAGTTATACCCACGCTTGGGGAGCTAAAGGGGCTCTCCTTTTAGTGAGGGATAATGCAAAAAATTTCGTACAATGTTTTTATAATGCCAGGACTAATTTAACTTCATTACTGCGGTGGTTTTTATCCAATTTCTCATAAGAGAAATTTTATATAAGATTTCTAGAATATACCTTTTTAAATATTAGTTTAATTCAGTTTAGTTTAGGCCCTTAGCCAGCCATTGATGATGGGATTACTTAGGCTTCTGCGCCTAAAACATCTAATTACTCTAATTTTTTGTTTTACTTAGACTACTGTAGCTTTACTTCCATTTCACCAAGTATGGATTTATCTCTTCTTTGTTTCCATAAAATACTTAACAATTTTCATAGATATATATTTGGATTTCTGAATTTTCAATAACTTTAAGTTTATTTTTACGTCAAGTGCAGGAAACAATAAAGGAAACCCTCAGTAAAATTACTGACCTTGGCGATTCATAAGCTTCTATAGAATAGAACTAAAAAGCAAAATAAGTTGTTTGGCAATCATAACGCAGCTTAGTGGGATACCAGGGAGTTGACGCCATGTGATGCCATGGATCTTCCCAGATATCAAAAGGGCTGGTAAAGCTAGGTGGCTTTTCTGCATCTCAGCCTGGTGGGATGTGACCAACAATTTGAGCGGTATCTTTATAGAGTTAGGACTCACCCAAGTCGCTGGTCAATCATAGATACTCTCTTTGTCTGGGGCTATATATACATAGATTTTGGGTAATTGAGATGGCCTGAGTATTACATCATGGATAAGACTAAATAGGTTTAGGAATTTAACGCTATCTTAATAATAGTTTTTTTCATTATGCACGCAGGAACCCCAGCTCCATTGACCACCTTGATCACCTTTTTATCTGTGAATAATAAAAGAGGTTTTTCCATAAAATTATTTTAATGACCTAGTTTTCTTTTAGCTCATTTTTTTAAATATGAGGTTGATATTGTTGATAGCATTAGCATATTGCTTACTTTTGATGTCCAGCCTGCGTTCTGAACAACAATTAGAATGTTAGATGGTACCAATAATATGTCAACAATATACCAATTAGAACTGGTTAATCAAAGATTTACATTATTTTAAGAGCTCTAAGCAGCTGGCACGCCATCAAGTACTCAGTTGACTAACCTCAGTGGTTGCATGGGTCCCAGTTATTAAGGCTTTGAGTTTGAGTAGGAGCTGGTAACTGATGGACGACCCTGGACTGAGAGCAATATTTAGGCGTAAAATACCATTTGAAACTTTTTACTCACCAGGGATACAGATATCACTATGGGAATCTGGACCTAGCAGGTCTCCCTCACCTTTTGGACAACCCACCTTACATGAAAAAGCTGTCTAGCTTCTAGGAACTTCATACCCTATCACATCTCTAATGAGTAAAGTGAATTTTCTGGTCAGGATGAGAAGACCATCACCAGTGTAAACATGAGAACAAAAACCTCAGCCAATCTCAGGGAGAGCTTCTAAACGTTGGGTAAGATAATTCCAGAAGTTCAGTTTCTGCATCGACCTTGTGACGTTTTACCCTCCAAGATAGGCCTAGAATTTATATAGTTCAGCTTCCCAAGCTGAAAGGTTACTCACCACAGAAAGCCCTCTTGAAGGCTGCCTCCTCTCTAATGCGCCCTCCTTTTTGAGAATTTTAGAAGATAATATTATAACAATTAGGGTATCATCATAATGATGAAGCTCCCAAACGTTGCGTTTTGACTTGGGTTGGGTTTTCCAGAGCTTAAGCTAAATTAACTTTGAGGTCTTTTTGCTGGGGTCAGGCTTGGCGCAGGGCTTTTCCTTATAAACCATTCTTTGGCCTCAGATAAGCTTAAAGAATGATGCATTGGGGGGCTCCCTGGAAGGATGACCTTAAAAGGACAAGACCAAAACTATTTAAAACTTTATTTTTGGAGTTCTTTTACATTTTCTTGGGTGCTTCCACCTGCAAACGCATTTTATCACATAAATAAAAACTGATACGTTTTTTGGAAACTTAATTATAATAATTACACTTAGTATTTTTCATTGTGCGTGCATGTTCCCATTTTCACTGGGGTGTCACTCACAAACTTTTTTAAATAAAAATAAATTGTATTTCTGGAGCTTAACTTTTCTGATGTGTTTATAAGGTTTAGAGGATCTCATGTTGGCTCTAGTTGTGAACTAACAGTTCCCAATGAACCACCAGAGTGACCAAGCAACTTTAATTAATATGGCCCTAAATTACACTAGTTGAGGATGATGGGTATGCCATTTTTATGTATCAATTGAGTGACCTAAATGTGTGCCATGATTATCAACTACCTATTAAAAGTTTAAAAATGATAATTTGGGGATGGAAAAGTTTTTTATTTCATTAAGACATAATACTGAAAATCAAATTAGGCAAGTACCCTCACAAGTGAGAGCACTGTACAATATAAAGAAATTTGGGGATTTTTAGTTGACAATGCTATTCTTGGTATACTGAAACTCTTGGACATCTTCTTAAGCTTTGGGATATTCTATGTTTCATACTTAAGTGATGTCAGAAAAGTTGATATTAATATAGTTTGGACATGAAATAACCTTCAGATTAGGCTGACGATAATTAATGGAAAATAATTCCTGACAAATCTTTGGATCCATCCATTGTCTCTAAAGATACAAAGGGTGGCAGGTTCTGGTGGTTGACCCAAAAATAAACCTTTCAACAAACATCAACTCATGGCAATTATTTTTCTATAACTTAGGCTGATTGCTCTAGCAATCAACTTTGGCCAATTACTTTTGTAATGACTCAGGACAAATATCCTAACATCAATTTAGGCTGATTATCCTTTCAAAAGCTTGGACTGAATATCCTTACATCAAATCAGGCTGATTATATGTACAGCAAACTCAGCAATTGGTCCCAATCAATCAGGCATAATATCAACCATAATCATAAAGAACCATCCAGGGATTAATCTTAAAAATAGCTTTAAATATCCCTTGACAATTACAACTATAATATTGCATTATACATTTTAAATTCACTTTCATGCCCTATGGTAAAATCATATGTTGATCCCCATAATCAACATGATACCACTTGCACATGGGCCGCCTGAATGGGAGTACCTAGTGCTATCATGAAGCCTGCCAACGTCCCAATTAGGGGTATGCCATTTATTTAAAATTGATGCCAAAATTACCAGAAGTCATATTCTGTCAGCTGTATGACAAAATTCAAATTGAGTTGTTTTTAGGATAATTTTTCAAGTTTGTGTTACTGTTTTTGTGTCTAAAACCTTCCTGATTCAGAGAGCTTTTCACCAATAGTCTAACAATAGGTCATTGTTTTATCAGTTTAAGGGCTGGACTGAGGTGTAAAATTTAGTATTTTCGGGAATTGGATGCTTTGAATGTGTCCAGGAGATGCCCTAGAGGTATAAATACCAGCGCCTGGACTAATGAAGCTATTATCTAATAATATCTTTTAATAAAGATATATTTTCTTGTTTCTCTTTTACCTAGCTTTTTTTTCAGAGTCTGCTCTTAAAAAAGAATGTCAACAAGATGTTTAATTTAATTTATTGCGGGGAAGGCTGACCATGGGATGGACACTTCCAAATATGACTCAGGAAAGACAAACTTAGTACCAGGGGAGGCACCCCAGAGAAGCGATGCTATCTCTTGTTGCCAGTGGGAACGCCACTTATGGGGAGGGGGAGGGGACGTGTGAAGGGGCCGTAGCTACTATTGAGCACGTGTGGAGGAAGGGGTCTGATTTGATGAACCAGACTGGGAACCAGGAGGAGACCAGCTGTCGGCGATGCGGTGGGAGGTATCCAAACATCCATGCTTGGAAGTGGTCCACCAAATGAGACCAGAATCTGTGGACAGTTTCTGGGAGGGTGGGGGTGGAGCCTGCGATGGCATCTAAGACAATCGTGTGGATGGTCCACATGGCGATTGCAACCACCAGAGCATGGAGGGAGGGTGGAAGGGAGGAGGCCATTGATAGAGCAAACATATCTCTTGACAGACTGAAGTGATGCGTTTGATCCTGGCCCAGCAGATGTTGAACTTCGCGCCATATCACTTTAGAGGTGGGGCACTTCTCCAGGCGGTGGAAAAGCGTTCATACTGGCCACACACGACACAGGATGAGTGTAAAGCATTAGAGCGCTCAGCTGTACGATACACCCGCCTCAGGCAGCGCCACAGATGAGAGCGGACTTGAGGCTGCAACAGAGGATGGTGTACGTATTTCCAGATAGTTTTTTGGGTCTCAGTGGAATAAGGGATGTCCATCATGTCCAGGTAGTCCACCCTGAATAGGACATGGGGCTGAATGGGGATCACGTCATCATGGATGGGTAGCCCCTGTACCTCTTGTGTGAACTGAGGAGAGGGGCGGCCTCTTCAGGTTGTATGTCCGCTAATACTAATTCTCCACTCTGCGCTTTGCATGGAGGGTAGGATTTTTTTGTAGTGGGTTTTAGTCCCGTGAGGACCTGTGGCCGATGTGTGTGATGCGAGGTATTTCATCAGGGAGTGGGGGTTTGATGGATCGTTGAGGCCCAAGGCTCAGGAGAAGTTGGAGCAGGCTGCGTGGGACCAGTGTTGGGAGGGGAGTGTAGGGGCGGTGACAGCCGCAATCCAAGTGCCCAGGATCTTAGCAGCATGGGCTTTGAAGTCAAGCAGGCCCATGCCACTTTGATGATGAGGGCCAAAAATGACCTCTAGCCGTACTGGTGGAGGGCGGCCTGACCAAAACCATCCTTGCAGTAAGGCATACAGGGATTTGAAGAAGCTTGGAGAGAAGGGGATGGCGTGGGCTCCAAACCAGACTTTGGATAGGAGCATAGAGTTAGCTAGAACAACCCTGCCAGTGAGGGTAGTAGGGTGGGCTCTGAGAGAGGCAATTTGCTTCATCACGTTGTCCAGTATATGGCCCTCCATTACTGCTGACGCATATCCGCCTGCCTCAATCCACACGCCCAGATGGCGCACTGGTCCTATGGTAGGACGTGGCACAAAGGGGAGCACCAGTGGGGTGGTGTGTGTTGAGTTAATAAGGCGTGGGCGTGGGCGAGCAGATGGGGTCGGGTTGAGAACTAATTGCTGGGGCCCAGCAGTTCTGAAACTGACCCAGGAGGATGATTTCAGTTTTGGAGGCGTTCAGTGTCGCGTCGCTTACCCGGGAATATTCCTGGATGAGGGCTTCAAGCGCGCGTGCATCTTTATTATTAGACACCCCCACCACGCAGTCATCTGCTAATGCCATCATCTTGACTGGGGTTTGGCCTGGCACATGGACCCCAGTGAGTTGGACATTCACATTTCGCAGTAGTGGGTCAAGGCTGAAGTTGTATAAGAGTGGGCTGAGGGGGTCCCCTTGTCGCAAGCCCCTTTGAGGGTGTACTACTTCCATTAGGAAGCCTGGGCCACGCACTGCCATTGTTGCAGATTCCGTGAGAAGCATCACCCAGTTGATGAAATGGGGGGTAGGCGGAATTGATGGAGGCAGGCCCTTAGGTATTCCCAGTTTACTCTATCATAGGCCTTTTGTTGGTCCAAGAGTACCAGTGCTCCTGGGGATGTGGACTGACATGCATAAGCCACGGAGTGCACGTTATCCCAAATTGACCTTCTGGGGATGAAACCAAATTGTTCTGGGGAGATGGTGGCAGATGCTACAGTCCCTAAACGGTTAGAAATGATTTTTGTTAAAATTTTGGTGTCTGTGTTTGTTAGAGAAATGGGGCGCCAGTTGGCTAAATTAAGCTTATCCCCTTTCTTGTAGAGTGTGACAGTAAAGGCATCATGTCCTCCTGGTAGGAGGCGCGTTTCCAACAGGCTTTGGTTAAGTGAGGCAAGCAGAAGTGGGTATATATACTTGAAATATTTTTTGTAGAAATCATATGGAATGTCATCTGGGCCTGGGCATTTTTGGTTTGGTGCACCACGAATGGCTGCCCATAATTTGTTTGGAGTAATTAAATTCATTATTTCTGGGTATCGGAAAATGGTGCGGATATGAGCTTGGTCAAGAAATTCTGCCACTTCAGCCAGCTGAATTGGTTTTTAGTATAACTCGGAGTAATATTTTTGCATTTCAATTGCCACTTTGGCCAGTGTATCCGCAATGGAATTATCCAATCTTCACACCTGTGTGCAGGCCACACTCTGGCATGGTGCAAAAAAATTTTTAAAAAAATATGCGGTGCACTTGTCACCTTTAGTGATGCGTGTGGCCCTGTATTGGACACAAACCCAATGTTTGTGTTGCCTTTTGAGTGCGTTGAGGTGGGTGGCTGCCTCCGCCCACTTCCGGCCCCATGCAGGGCTGTATCCTGTAGCTGGAATGTTGGACTCCAAGTGGGCCAATTCTGCCAGAGTGCGCGAGATAACTGCTGATGTGGCTCGTGAGCGTCTGGAGGAGAGATGGCGATAGTGGTGGATGGTGTCCTCTTTGAAAGTTGCCCATGTGGAAATGGGGTCTGCGCAAAACAGTGCAACAAACAATTTTACAAAAGTTGCCTCTTCCACCCACGTGGAAATTTCTGGCAACGCGAGCTTGGGGGGTGTATTTTGCACCAATATGGGGCCTTAGCAACTGTGACCAGTAGGTGGTAGGTTATTGAGACCAGTTGGTGGTTGAAGAATTCCATTTTCATTGTTTTGAAGTGGGAGATGTAGGGTTGGAATTTTGCCAGCGTTAGAATAAGGTCAATGTGGGTCATGGACCTTAATTGGCCGTTGTGGATGTGGGGGACGCATCATGTTTTCAAGCAGCGGGGCATGTCGCAGCAGCGCATCCATTAACCCAAGGGTGGCCTTTAGAATGCGTAGTTCTATGTGACCCTTTGGGGCGTGGGGTGAGGGGGGCCACCGGTCCGTTGGTGAGGTTAGCCAACAGTTCATGTCGCTGACTAGGAAAGAATCAGGGGTAGCGGGAGGGATTTGACCAATAAGAAAAATTCACGACGCTTGTGTGCACCATTTGAGGCATAGATGTTGATGATTGCGTGTGCTACGTCAGCTCACGAGAAGGTGACAACGAGCACTCAGCCATTTAGGAATGTTTCTGAGGATGTGAATTTGAAAAAATTATTTTTCCAAATTAACACCCCACAGTGCTTTGACCAAAAGCATAGGGATGGGAGGAGCATTGTTTTCCAAGCTTCCTCAGAACCTCGTGGATAGTGGGACTCCTGGATGGCCAGGATATCCACGGGTAAATTGTGTTGTAAAAAACTCAGTTTCTTATCCTGGGACGGGGAGGCCTTGAGTCCAGTGATATTCAACGTCCCCTAGAGTGAAGGTTTCCCCCATCACACCTAAGGTGCGAGGGGGTGGGCCCCCGGGCCCCCAGCCTCTTCTAGGTCCCCATGGGCTTTCACAGCAGCATGGGTGTTAGCAGCAATGCTATCAGAGTTTTTGTTGAATTTTGTGGAAAGAGTCACGTTGGCTTTGGCCTTCACTTTTTGTTTTCCTGACGTCAGACAAATTTTTTGCGGTGCAGATGAGTTTGGTGCACTGTCAAGCGGGTCAGAAAATTTTTTTTAGTTGGGATAGGTCCCAAGTCAGTTTTGACCAGAGCTTGGGTGCAACGGTTGGGTGAGATCAAATCTCCCATTGGATCCTTGGATTGAGTGGCCCACTCGGCATGGGCTTCCCAATATGATTGGATGATGGATTCCTGAGTTGCTTCTGCCGCGAAGGTCTTCATGTCCTCCTGGCGTTGTGAGTGTGGGATAGCAGTGATGGCCTTGGCCACTTCCTTGGCCGCGGCCCTACGGGCCTGCTTGGCCTTCTTCCGCCCCTGTGGGGAGATAGGCTTTACCAATAGGTAGCAGCCTTGTGCTTCCCATGGGAAAGCCTCCTTGGTGCTTGCAGTTAGTTCATAGTGTGCCTCTCCGCTGGCCATGGCCGCTGAGTGGTGCTCTTGGAATGTGACGCCCTCCTTGATGGGGCATGGTGCACCTTATGGCTGAACGCGTCACAGTGGGTGCAGATGGGGGGCGCACTGTCCACGGTCACCTGGAATGGATGGGTGGTATGCCCTGCAATATCAATAAAAGTGGAGTGCGGGATCTGGGTTAGGTCCTTCATAATCTCCTCAGTTGGGGTCAGAACTGCGATGGCTTTGCCAGTGCACAGGTGTGGCATCAGCTTGAAGCATTTCATTTTGAAAGATTGTATTTTGCTGTATAAGGTGAGACCATCTTTCAGGTGTTGTTCCAAGATGTCACGTTTTACCGTAGTAGGCAAAAATCAAATGTGAGGAAAATCTGGTTTGATTTTATCCATCTGGTGCATTTGGTTTCGATGACACATTGCCCTTCGGGGAGGTCGACCACTATGCACACTGCTGCAGCCTCATCTGCTGCTTTTTTGCTTTCACAACCTAGGTCCAGCCAACCGCGCGACATGGAGTGAGGTGCAATGTACACCGCGGTTGGGAAAACTTTGTGTACATTTTCACAAAATTTTTCCCATAAGGCCGTTTTTTGATGTCCAGATACACACCGACTCTGAATTCCACCAATGAAAGTGGCTGGGAGTGTGGCGTGTTGATGTATTGGTTGCATCATGCTTGCCACGCGAGTATCTCCAGGGAAAATGTGACTGCCAGTTTTTAAAGATTTTTGTCTATTCTGCCAGATTCTCCAGGGCGTTTTTTTACGTTAGAGGCCGCGGGCCTTCCACCTGCTCCTCTTACCTTGCTTGCCCAACTGCTCCCTAACATGGGCGCAGACTAATCTCCTCTGTGAGATTATCAAACTAGATTCAGTCTTTAAATTGAATAGGTTGCAATAATGATTGAAACGAGAAAGAAAAGTTGAATGTCAACAAGATGTTAAGTTAGATATCTTCAGTTTGTACCTTTGCCTGACTCAGTAAAAGTTCCTAGATTTAAAGGGAAATTAAGCCAAAATTGCATTAAATAGTCAGTTTTATATAAATAAGCCTACTGAGCTCCTAAACGGTCAATATACCATAAGACACTGACTAGAATTGAATTTCCTTTGGGTGAACATTATCACAATTATACATGCAGGTGCTTATATTATCAAGCGAGTGATCCTTAGATTTAACAAATGGTGATACCAAATCTAGAACTCCCTCAATGAGTACAAAGGATTTCTTCCAGTGATTAAAAAAGCATAATGTCCCCTTGAGGATTAAGAAAGAGCATGCGATCAACAGGATTATTTCCCTCATTGAGAGCACGTCTTTTGCATTTCTGATATGACTGGATGATAAGCCCAATGTTATTATGGCAGAATGGATAGGATCTGCCGAGTTTAATATATGTAATGATTTTTAGAGAGCCTCAAGATGAGGCAATATTGGGTTGTTGAGAAATCTCCTTGAATTAGGCAATCATGAATTTAATGAATGAAGAGTTGCCAGAACCAATGAGATACAGCGACTTAAATTACTAAGTCATGAAAGCGGTATCATCCAAAGTTGCTATGATATATAGGTGAGATAAGATGATTGAGAAAAAACGGTTGTTAGTAGTTTAGAGTAAGCAAAAAGAGCGAGAATCAGCTGTATTGATTATATTAAATAAAAGAGAGTTGTGGGATAGAGTGCTCCATATTTATTTGAAGTTTATTCTGTTGTTTTAAGGATGACGATCATCACATCATTGATCCCAATTGCTCAGTGGGTTAAACCCTGTGAAAAATTTGTTAGTATATCTCATTAGTACCACCGATTTTATAACGGTGGTGCTCACTACAGGGGCCCATTGATCAATTATAAAATAATTAAAACTCAGTTGCCAGCTATGTTGCATTAATTTTGTTTTGATAGATTTTCTATCCAACACTCTAAGTCAGTTGCCTATGCAGAGAAGAAGCTAACGTTGGACGCTGAGCTTAAAAAACAAGATGAGCTGCTCCAAAGGTTTAATGCAAGAAGCTGCCCCCATTTGATTGTTAAAGGGAATATTCATGGGTTTTTTAAGCAATTTGAAATTGCAACTGAAGGATTCTCGGAATGACAGAGAGCAAAACTGTTAATTTTCTTCCTTGAATGTTGGAAATGCTGATCAAGTCATCTGTTACCTTCAGGCAGTTCCATTACATACCAAGAAGTCAAAGAGATGGTGCTGCTGTTGTTTGGCGAGACTGAAAAGATGTCGCATCAGAAGGCCAAGTTTTTGACCATCAGGTAACAGCGGAATGAGACCCTCACCACGTTTGCTGAGCTATTTACAGTGGAAGCTCACATGCTAATTGGGGCCGGAATTTTATCCAAATCTGATGTCTGTATTGTGATGACTTTTGCTGTAAAGCCAAACCGTGAGTTACATAACGTTATGACACCACTGTTGATAAAGATGTACCTTTGCTTAAAATTGTTCAGTTTTTGCGCCATATATCAAACAACTTCCCTCCATCTAATTTGAGTAGAATCCCGCTACAACAGCCGAATCACCTCACTTGGGGAACTATGTCAGTCCAGTTTAGATTCCACCAAGTTACCCTCAACAGTTAAACATCCGCCTCATACCTGCTTATTGTCCCTGGCCCAACTATCGCCATAAACCTGTTTATGCTGATCACTTCCAGCCCAACTCCCTTACATGGCTTGTTTCACATTAATCAGGGACATGGACCCTATGGGGTCAGTTGTTTCAAATGCAGTTGACAGGGGCATCTGGCACGGTAGTGCACCAATCAACAGGTCTCTTTTGTATAGCTGGAACAGTACTATCAGGGAAATTCAGAGCGGAGAGAGATGGGACTCTACCTCCGCTATATCAAACCCAAACATCCCACTTGAACCCATTAAAAATATCAGCGGAAGTTTCTTTTCACAATGAGTTATTTTTTATCAGCAGCCAGATGGGGGGCGAATGTTTTTGCATGAGTTCAGTTTGAAGCTATGGCAGAAGAAGGGTCTCAGATGCAGGTTGAGCTGTATGCTTACCAGATGTTTGATCAAGTTTCATCTGAAAAGTTGGACCCCTCCTCTGATGCCCCTTTCTTGCAAGTGGTAAGCGTCGTCATCCAGCTAACACTATTATCACACAATACCACAGTATTGGTGAGGGGATTGTAGGTTACCCCTGGAAACATAGATTCCATAAATGTCTATGTACAAACAGTCAAGATGTGTCTTACTCCGAATGTACTTACTGTGACCTGATTGTACTAAGACCTAAGTCCGTGCCATCATAGATACCAGTGCCACCATCAATATAATCTTCACCAAATTGGTGGCCAGGTTGACATTAAAACCAGATGTGGAACACGGATGGTATATGGCTCTGCTGGAGCAGAAAACACGGTCTCTGAGGGATCATATAGTGCACTTCTATTGCAGTTTGGTTCTATTGTCATGGTAGCCCCTACTATAGTGTTACCAAATAGCAATTACAATCTGTTAATTGGAACTGCCTTTTTGCGACACTATAGGGCTGTCATTGATATGATGGATGAAACTTTTGATATATTAGGTCACCAATCCCAATTCAACTCACCTCTAGCGGAGTGCCAAATGATCTGGTGCATATGGGGAATATCAATTTGGCTTATAGCGACGGAGAATCACTGTGCGTTACTATCAGTTATAGGGCAAAACTCAGGCCCTTCCCCAACAGTTCATGAATATCAAGGGCTGCCACTCAGAGCTGCATGACCTATATTTATTCCATATGGACATCAAGTTATAGTGAACAGTGACTTGGTACTTTAAGTTTCCTATGGACTGTATGGGGAAGTTATTGGGCCATATCAGCAATCACAGTTTAAGACCCATGTGGCCCCAGGCATTATAAACCAGACCAAGGGGAGATCAAAGTTTTGCTTGAATTATTACAAATGGGACCATTGTAAATCCGCCGCCACCAAGTAGTGGCATATTTACACTTTGTCCCCATTTATGAGGTTCTTTCAGTTTATGAGTATGGGTCGCTGGTGGAATTTGGTCTACCTTTCGAACCATAGCTCAGTGTAATGGCAGTTGTATTGCGTGATGAATTAATGGTCTGTCATAACCGCAGAAGGATTGGTGAATCGCTTTATTTCAAAAATAAAAAGAGATTTTGCTTTTGACCACCATGATTTAGGATGCACGCAAGGGTGGTTCATAGGTTAAACACTGGACATCATCCTCCCATCAGTTCAAGGCCGATCTGCCAATCAAGGGTGGCAGAAGAAGTATTAACTAAGGAAATAATAAGCTATTACATAAGAGATGCTTGAACTGTCAAAGATTCCATGGGCTTCTCCTGTTCTTATTGTAAAAAGAAGGATGGTACTAACCATGTTTTAATTGACTACTAAAAGCTCAGTAGAATCACCAAAAAGGACTCATATCCCTTACCGTGGATTGATGATGCTTTGGATTGGCTAGGGGGAGCTCGTTTCTTTTCAGAATTGGACCTGATCTTAGGCTACTGGCAAATTGAGTTGCCACCAGCGGAGCATGAGAAGTGCACTATAATCATATCTAAAGGTCTTTTCCAACCAATCTGGATGCCATAAAGGCTATCTAATTCCCCATATACATTTCAACAGGCGATGGACACTATTCTCGGAACCTTAAGCTAATATGTGTCCTCGTATACCTTGATGACATTAATGTTTTCTCCTGAACCTTCTCTGAACACCTTGACCATTTAGAAGCTGTATTTCGCTGACTCTCTGAGGCCAACAACCTGATCAAACCCAAGAAATGCCATTTCTTTAAGGACCAGCTGGAGTAACTGGGGTTCGTGGTTGATGCCACAGGGCTGAGACCTCAACTGGGTAAGGTGGAAGCTATTCAAAAAATAATAAAACCAAACAACAAGTGGGATATACAGGTATTCTGGGAATGGCCAGATATTACCAGCGCTCTATCCCTAACTTCATCTTTATTGGGGCCCACTATTTGAGTTATTAAGAAAGGACACCATGTTTGAATGGACGGAACATCAGCAACGCACTTTCGATATGCTTTAAATGGCATTGACCTGTGTGCCAGTGTTATGCTATCCCAATTTTAAATTAGAGTTCATTGTTCATATAGATGCATCCCTTTCCGCTGTAGGGGCAGTCCTATCCCAAAAAGACGAGGAAGAAGAAGAGCACCCCATAGCATACTGTAGTTGTAGTTTGAACAGCCATGAGCACAATTATACTTTGACTGAGCGGGAGTGCTTGGCGGTGATCTAAACCTATAAGTAATTATGGGTGTATTTGCATGAGGTGAGATTCAAAGCTGTAATGGATCATGCCTCTTTATGCTGGTTACAGAATCTTAAAGATCCTGAAGGGCGTCTGGCTTGATGAGCTCTTAAAGTGCAGACATACAATTTCGAAATTCTTCACCAACCCAGAGAAAAACACCAAAATGCCAATTGTTTATAAGATTACCCATGATTGCAGTTATGGCGGATCTGAGTGATATAATGTTTGATAAGATGCTTAGCAGCAAGTACTATGATGAACCGCCTCCAGTTATCAAGAAATTGGATGGAATAAGGGCCAATACATTCCAGAATAATGGGGTATTGTATGAGCGGATAGGGGACACTACCGTGAATATCCCAAGACCTTAAGCCCACCCAACTGTTATCGTGAGCATACATAGGGCTGTTGGGCATAGTGGCGTGTGCAAGACACTGGAATTATTGTGCCTTAGTATTACTGGGAAAGCATGAACTTTGATGTGCTTGATACTATCTCCTTCTGTTACCAGTGCCAAGTGGAAAAGCTGTTCCACCAGAAGACCTCATACCAGTTAGTGAAGCCACACTTTGATTGGATTACAGGTTCCCTAGATGTTGTCAGGCCTCTGCCAATGAGATCTAATTGGACCAAGTATATTTTGGTGGCAATTGACTATTTAGCCCGGTGGGTAGAAGCCAGGGTGATATGAGACTTAGGGGCGGTCACAGTGGCTAAATTCATAATGGAATGCATTATTTAGTGGCATGGCTGCCCTCAGTTCCTCCTTACTGATAATGGAACTAACTTCTCTTCCCACATCCTCCCAAAGCTTAATGAGCCAATGGCCATCCAAGGGGTTTTGCCAACCCCATACTACCCCAAATCTAACGGAATGGTGGATTGGGTCAATGGGAATTTAGTGAACATACTCCAGAAATTAGTAGCAGATCAACCCTCAGATTGAAGTTCCCTTTTGTCCACTGCTGTCTTTGCTAATAATATTAGTTATCATTCTGCCATGGGGAAGAGTCCCTTTCAATTACTATATGGCCGACACCCTGCCCTTATGGCACTGCTATACTCCTGTGTAGAAGATACTGGCAGAATGAATCCCCAACGATATTTGATGACTCTAGCTGACACCTTAATCAAGTTGCAAACTGAAGCATACTTTTTCAGTTTAGCCAAGAAGACTAAGACTCAAGCTGCTGAACAGGTACGGCGTAGCAGGTTAGCACAGTTTAAAAATGGGGACATGGTTATATTCCACAATCAACATGGTTTTGGGTGAAAACACAAGTTGGCCAGTATCTAGATTGGTCCATTCAAAGTTATTGAGAATACAGGTATGGATGCATATACTATCAATGACCCCACTAGTGGTCATATCATCAACTGAGTGCATGCAAAGTTCCCCCAGGTGTATAAGCAATATGAGCCTTATCATCCAGTCAAAGGGGGATCAACGTTGCGATTCTTATATGACTGTATGGTAAGCCCTATATTGTTATGACACAATGGATAGATTTGCCAAGTTAAATATGAGTAATGATTATTTGAGAGCCTCAAGGTGAGGCAATATTAGGTTGTTGAGAAATCGCCTTTAATAAGCAATCATGAATTCAACAAATGAAGAGTTCCAGAACTAATGAGATATGGCGAATTAAATTACTAAGCCATGGAAGTGGTATCATCCAAAGTCGCTATGATATAGGTGAGATGAGATGATTGAGAAAAGGAGGTTGTTATTAGTTTAGAGTAAGCGGAAAGAGAAAGAATTTGCTATATTGATTATATCTAATAAAAGAGAGTTTTGGGAGCGAGTGCTCCATATATATTTGAAGTTTATTTTGTTGTTTCAAGGATGACAGTCATCACATCATTGGACTAATTGCTCAGTGAGTTGAACCCTGTGCAAAATCTGTTGACGTATCTCTTGAATACTGCTGATTTTATAATAAAATCTCTACAAATATAAGTATTTATTCATTTAAGTAATTAAGTATGGTTACTATATCTTAGCAGTATAAAATATTTTTTAGAGTACATTTTCCCTATTAAAAAATTATTTCACTAGGAAGTTGATGATCCTTATCTGACTAATAATAATGTATCCTTTGAATAAACTAGACAATAGTTCCAAAATTCAGAAATGATGTAAGGAGAAAATTGCAGGATCTTTAAGGAGATGGCAATAAGAAAGGGAGTGGGGCACACCTTGACTAGCTACTCTGTAATTAAACTTTTACACTATAGATTAAAATTCCAAAACCAAGATGTTCTCTACCATCAGAGTCTGAGCTTTGATCAAATAAGGAGATTTCAAAATTGAAATTTTAAAATATAAATAAGAAGAGCTATAATTAATGTTTGTAAATTTTTGATTTAAAGCAAGTTTATAACCTCTCTATATAAAAATAAAAAGGAAAGTAATTGATTTTTAGTAAATTGGAAGATATCTGGAGAATTGGGAAGTGGTAAGAGAGAATTTACCTAAAGTACTTGCCATTTTGGAACTATATTTGAGGGATTTTTTTACACAAGAGCTTAATGCCTTCAACAAGAACACTAGGCAATCTAAAAATTGTAGTGTAAGTAAATTTAGGGTTTTTTCTATAAAAAGTGCCTTTTTTATAAGAAAGGAAAGTGTTCTCCACCTGCGTATTGCCCTCTGTGGAAAGCCCAACACTGTTTGTCTTTTTTTATGTTTGGATCTCCCAAGTATGAGGCTGAGATTGTTTTTAGCATTAGAATCTAATAATTACCTTAGATGTCCAGCCTGTTTTTTGGGCATCTTCTAGCTCCATTAGATGACACCAATTCTATGGCAATCATATTAGATCATTTATGGTTTCAGTATGGGCAACCAAACCATACAAAAATATAAAATTACATATCACAAAGTCATATTCTTTTATGAGTAAAGATATTTACCATTATACTGTAAAAGCCCCACCTTCAAAAGTCTTCTTTTGCATACAAAAGTTACTACCACTGTTACAATTTGGTTTGACCAACCATCTTATTCTTTATTTTCTTAAATTTAATTCTTTTATATAACTAAAGATTAGATAAAGGGTTTGATTAATCTGGACATTATGAAAATAGCGATTTATAATTCAAGTTACTATATGAAACTATATTGGACTAAATTACCAACAAATTTAAGCCATAATTTAAGTCAGAAAACAACACTAACCTGTAAATTATAAAAATATATAATCAGCCCCTCGTTAACTTTCTGGCGCTTCCCTTATTAATTAATTTATCTTAATTACCTCAGCCCCAAAAACCTTATAACTCAAATAACTCCTTTTATATTAAATCAATTGCCTCTTCATATGTGTAAAATTGTTGCTGAGAAATTTTTATTGTGAAACTTGGTAAATTTGAAGTTTCTTTCCTATTAGTCAAGTGCTTATAGCTAAAAATTCCCATCCTAAAGCACTAATCTCCTTGTCTATACAGAATATTCCTGAAAGTGGCCTTATAATATTATTGCAATAGGTTGCCCAATAGTTGGCACCAATAGGAATTTGAGATATCTGGGATAAACATAATTAAAGGGATGTCATTTGGTTGTGGATGAGTTACTTAGAGTAGACTTTCACTTTTATCAAAATAAGAAAACCTTTAGCAATTACCAGCATCATCATCAGAACTAGAAGTTTATGGTAACCTTATTTTCCTATTACTCTAAAAGTTCTGTTGCATATTAATTGTTGTTTTTGTTTCTTGCTATCCAGGGTAAAGCCTTCATATAGTATACGTGTTGTTAAGTGCTTTTTTGCCTGTGCCATTAAAATCTGACACATTAGCTAAATTTTCAACATCCTGGTGCTCACTACAGGGGGCACTTTCTGTATCCCTGAAAACTAGTACTCAGTATAACAGTTCTCTTGACTGTCACCAGAATCCAAAAATGGGCTCAAAGCTGAAACTTAGTGTATAGGCCAAAAACGAAAGATGGAGGGAATATAGAATACTTTATTATGTTAGAAAGCGTCTCTATTTATAAAGCGCATGGGAACATGGTGCCTTGGGGACCTTTATGACCAACAAGATCAGTATCTTTTACTGCCTACTAGATTGACCACCTGGATGGTTCCCTCCTTGTATTTCATTGTCCTCATGACCGCAGTGGTGGGGCAGCTCCTCTTATTATTCAAGAAGCAGGGATGAAATTCATGAAGTTGATTCTATTGAATCTCATATGCATGATGCTTCTTGATTTAATATGGTTTTGGTCCTTTCAGGATAAGGTTTCATTTGTTCTGGTTCAAGAGTTGATCAGTCAAGTCTTGATTCTGGAACAAAAATTACAGCTTGCTTATCATCTTAAATCCTGAAAACTCTCCCCTCAAGATCCCGTCAGAGGGGGTATAGGGCTGGAGGAACTAGCCAAGACACAAATTTACTACTGTCCCCTGATTGATATCATCAATGGAGTACTCAGAGTTCAACTTATGAATAGCCATATAAAGTCAATACCAAAGAAAGTTAAGCTTATTATGTTGACCTCCAGGTTGATGGTTTATAGAAGAGAACGAGGTCAACTAATTAAAAATGGGTAAGGAGGAAAGATGACATTAAATTATATGTCTCCCTTTTTGGTGGTGGTGACAAAGCCTAGCGTGGCTAGGTCTTGAGCTGGACATTTTTATCAGATAAGGCCCTCATAGTTAGATTGGAGCTCTCAGGAGCGGAGATTTCAAGCAAAGGCTGTACACTACTTCTGAGACAAGTAGCATGTCCATACAGAGCTTCAATGGGAGACATTTTAATGACTTGGTGGTAGCTTATTTTGGTAAGCAAGCAATGTGCAGGATAGATAATGATTCCATTAGGTAAGGTCAGAGGCGGCCATCTTCCATAAAATAAATACAAGAAGTACCATTGCGCGTTCCACCGCCCCATTGGTTGATGGTTTGTAAGGGGCAACAAAACTTTAATTAGTGCTAAAAAGCAAAGTAAGTTCTTGGTCTATCTGCGAGAAAAATTTAACCTATTGTCCAAAAGTAAAATTTGTGGGCAGTCATGATGGGGTGAAGATGGATCAAATAAGTAAGAGAACTATGGCTTTTGCAGTAGCAACAGGGACTTAAAGTGCTTCGACCTATTTGGTCAGGTGGTTCACAGCTAGGATGATATATTCTTGGCCATGTAACCCAGTGGGGAGAGTGTCTATCACATCAATTCTAAAGACTCTGAAGGGTCTCGCTGGGGTGACAACCAGGTGTTAAAATCGAGGATTGGCTCAGTCTTGGTATTGGCAAGTTATACATGCCTCCAAGAACTTGGATGGTCTCAACCTTTTGGTCCCACTAACACTGTAATTTCAGTCATTTGTGAGTCTTATTAACTGCCCCGTGTCCCACAGTAATATGGCCATCTAGGATAACGTCAGTTCCGGGAAGAAGGGTGGACATAAGGGATACATTTCTTAATGACCCTCTTGTAGAGCAGCCCATCCTTGATCTAAATGTCTCAGGTCATCCTTTGGAGCTCAGCTTGGACCTCACGCGGTTCCAAATCACATCTCTCGGTTTGACTGAAAAATCACTTAGTCAGTCTTCTTCAGGGTTAAAGCTGCTAGCATTGGCATCCTGAAGAGACCTTCAGCACTTAGCGGATTGCGCCTGCACAATTGACATTGGTGAAATCATAGCTCTGCAGTCATAAGGTCCATCTGGCTAAGAAGACATCTGAGTCCTTCATCGGCTGGAGCCACCGGATTGACAAATGGTTGGTGAAATAGTATAGTGAGTATCATAAAGAAAAGACTGAAAATGTTTGATGGCTAGTAAGACAGCCAGGCACTCACTCATGGCAACGCTGTAGTTCCATTCAAACTTAATCAGTGTCTTGCTAAAATAGACCACTAGAAGGTTGACCTGATTTTCATCATTATGTGCTACAATAACCCATAAAAGCAACATTGCTCGCATCCATGAACAACAGGAAGGGTTGGTAGAAATGCAGTTGGACTAAAATGGGTTTAATACATAGAGCAGTCCTCAATGCATTAAAGGCTGTTCTTGTTCAGGCTGCCATTTAAATGGCACGCTCTTCTGCAGGAGTTAAAATAGAGGCTCAGCTAGCTTGGTAAATTTTGGGATAATTTGATGATACTAGCCCACCATGCCTAGGAACACATGTATATCCCACAAGCTCTGGGGGCGCAACATCTTTTCTATGGCGTTGACTTTGTCTGGTATAAGCTGAATTCCATCCTTTAAAACTTTTTGTCCCAGGAACTCCATTTCTGAATTGAAGAAAGAGTATTTTGAAGTTTTTAAGTTTTCTGAAATCCTTTACAGAGCCAATTGAAAACTTCCCTAAGATGCTCGACGTGTTCATTACAAGTTTTATGAGAAAACAGTAATGTCATCTAGGTAGATGAGGACACATGACAGCCTCAAGTCCCCAATGATCCTGTCCATGGCTCGTTGGAAAGTGTCTGGCACGTTACAGAGGCCCTGGGGCATCCGTTTGGGCTCAACTAGTCCCTCTTTGGGTATGAGTGCAAAATTGGCTCAATCTTCAAGGGCGAGTTCCACTTGACAAACTCCACTGGCAAGGTCCATTGCAGAAAAATATTGCGATTCAGTGAGCAGTCAAAGGAATTGCCAATTCAGGGAAGAGAATAATTGTACTTATTGATGATGGAGTTGAGCCATCAAGCATCTATCAAATCCCAGTGACTTCCATCCTTCTTCCAAACCAGCAGGAGAGGAGAGGCCTAAGGGCTGCATTAAAGCATTAGGATTCCACGTCAAGTAGTTGTTTGAGCTCCTCCACCACCTGGGATTCTTCAACCTTGCTCTTGTGGTAAGATCATGACCAGTAGTGGAAGTGTCCCCAGTTTTACATGATGTAGGACTCCGTTCGTTCTCCCAAAGTCATAGGTTGAGGACAAAAATAGGTCTGAATAATTTTTCAAAAACTCTTGAGCTTTGCGCTGTTATGCATCAGTTAAGTCTTTTCTGATACTGATGTCGAACATGGCCATTGATGAGGGCGGTTCCAAACCATTGTCACTCAGGCTCCCAAAACTATGTCATTATTGACAGCCTCCACTGGTAGGAGGCAGACATAGGAAATAAGACTGTTTAGGACTACTATTTTGGGTTTGTTAGTAAGGTTAGCCAACAACACCAATATAGATCCTGCATAAGCTGGATCTAGAATTCCTGGGCAGGTTAGCATCCCCTTGGCAGACAGGTTATCTAGGCCTCAGGTTTCTAGTAGGTTTCCAGAGGCGATGCTAACATTGACCCAGGTGCCAGCAATGACTTATGACTTCGCAGGTACTGTAGTTGCCTTAGGTAAGTAGATTGGCATGCCTTCTTGTCCGTCAACATCAGGAGGCAATTGGACTTGAGAGCCCCTTACATGATATTCAAGCTGATTGATTAAGCCCTCACAGTACAATAAGTAAGCTTAAACCTTAACCCCTATCTTAGAGTCGCAAATGGTTTTAAAGAACATGGGGACCCAATGCCCTAGTAGGGATAGAAAGCCGTCTGCATAATGGACTACTGCTGAGTAGTCTAAAGGAACTGATCTTCAAGGAGCAGGTCATATATAGGGTTATCTAGCGTGATGGCGGGTTATTGACAGTGAACTTTATAAATTGTATTATTAAGAAGAATAGGACCCAATAGATAGAGTACAGTGCGGGCCAGCTATTCTGTACTTCATATAGTGGGACAAGTCCAGAGCGATCTTGATTTATTAACTTGGACGATATCACGTTCATGGGGGAGCCAATGTTGACTATGGCAAGGACCAGAATCTTATAAACTCAAACTGCGACATAGGTACCCAGACTTTTAAACTTAGGAGGTAGTGTGAGAAGCATGGGAGAGTCGTCAGAAGAAAAGTAAGCAATATAAATTTATTTATTAATAATGAATACTAAAACTTCTTCTTCTTGTATAATAGCTCCAGGATCATTCGAGGTTATGGAGTATCCTTGAGGCATAGTAGTGAAGTCAGCATGGAGTGCCTCACCCTTCATGCTGATGGCCCTTTTCCAGCCTCCTTGGAAAGTCGTTTCCAGCAGGTCTTGGCGCTGTCTAAAACCGGTGCAGTAGGTGCATCAAGGTCGAGGATTAATCTGGTTTTTGACCACATGGGCTCAAGGAGAAATTGAGGGAACTGAAGAGGAAGCTTTGAGATGTAAGGTCGACGCAGGGATATCATTAAGTGCTTCCACAATTTCATGGATGCAGGTATAACTGTTCTTTTGTAAAATCATTATGAATTTAAACCTTGGGGTAAGTTCCAAACATGAAGATGACAGCGGTAATAGAGTTTTACAAGGTAATACGATTGTTAGTAACCAACGGTTGTGCTTGGGCATAGAAATGGCTGGCAAACTCCATGGGGATTTCCCTTTATTCCTGCGGATACCCATGAACTCTTGTTTTTGGTTGTCCAGGGTTTGATTACTATTAAATATTGAATTAAGGCCATATGGATCTGTTCAAAGGTGTTTCACTCCTTCAAATGGGGAGTTATGATCTCAAGGGCGATGCTGTTGAGGCAGGAGTGAGTATGCTTCACCTTCTTCCAGTTGGTGGCCTCATCCATCGAACTCACATATGCATACAGAAAGGAAGCGATGCTTTTCTGACCAGTGGTGAACTTTTCTTTAAAACTAGGTTCAAAGTTGGTTACAAGAGGAGTTTAGAGGGTGTTAACTCCAGGTATGGGTGCAGGCATAGAGATCTCAATATCCACATAGTCACAGGGGACCTGCTGGTTTAACCGTCATCTTAGGCCCTTGAGGTCCTCTTGGATATTGTCCAAGTTTCAGTTGAGGTGGAAACAAAAGCTTTATTTTCTACCTGCTCTTTTAGGAATAAAATGTCAGCGCATTGAAGGCGAATCTGACTCTTGAGAGTGGTCAAAATAGGTAAAAACCCTCAACAAGTTTATTCAAGCTGAGAGATACAGCTATCAGAAATCTTGGTGAAGGCGCTAAAGTTATCCATTTCTTCAGACAATGCCTCAATGGGGACCTTAAGGTTGAGGGGTTTTCCTTCTACTTGAAGTTTGTCATCCCTGAGCTACATTCTGAATCTGATCATGTAAGGCGGACAGGGCTTCTAAAATATCCTTTCACCAAGGGTCGTCAGGGTCTCCAGGAGAAGGTGCCGTGGGGCCTGAGGGCACTTAAGATCCATTGTAACCTTCTGATCCTTTGGGTCCCTCACGTCCTTCAGCCATCAGCCCCTAGGCCCTTCAGGACCTTCACTCCTGGAGGTTTAATCGTGAGAGTCCAGCTCCCACTAGTGTTATTGCAGGGTCTATACAAGATCATCAACTTGGTGGAGGCGCTGATCAAATTTAGCCTCAAGGAGTTGGATGTTCTGAAGCAGCTGGTCCTCATGATAGCCAAAGATTTACTATCCAACACTTCATTTTGGTCTCACCTCATTAAAAATTGTCAGATATTAATAAAGGCATTGTGTTTGTCATGGATGAAGGTGGAGGCCGCGTTATAGAGGTCAATGACATGTGAGTGTAAGGCCTGGGTGAACCCCAGTTGTCAGAGACCCCATGATAATGTGGACCAACTAACTGGAGGTGATGAATAACTGGGTGAACAAAGTTCCAAAGGTAGCGTTCAGGTCCAGGGTAAGTACTCCCACTGGCAGCTGGTCTGAGGTATAGAGGTCTAACATGGTAGAGGGTATGAAAGAGGTGCATGAGCGGCTGGCGCGGGCACCCATGGAGTAAATGCTATTTATTAAGTGTTGATGAAATATTGTTAAGGTTCTTGCACTGAAGTTGATACTAACTTCCATCAACTGAGGGCAGGGAGAACTGGAATGTGGCCCAAAATTCTAAACTCATAGGCTTCACGGGCAGCACTTTATACCCTGAAGTACTAATCCATTGAGCAATTATTCTTGCCAGAAAGACAGAATAATCTTAAGAACTGCTAATATTCTTTATTATTCAAGATAAACGTTTTCGCTTAGAACTTCTCAGATCCCACTGTAGTGAGCACTATTTCTCTCAGTGTAACAGTTCTCTTGACTTTTGAAAAAGTCCAAAATGGGCTCAAAGCTAAGAATTAGTAGATAGGAAAAAAAGAAATGATGGTGGGAATATAGACTACTTTGTTATGTTAGAAAGCGCCAATATTTATAGGGCACGTGGGGACATGGTGCCTTAAGGACCTTCATGGCCACAAATGATCAGGATCTTTCACTGCCTTCAAGATTGACTTCCTGGATGGTGCTCTCATTAACTGTGTTGTCCTCATGACCAAGGCGGCATGTTAAATGCCTCTTGTGATTTGGGAAGTGGGGACAGGATTCCTGAAAGTGATTCCATTAATTCTCATACATATGATGCTTTTTGATCAAATCTTGTTTTACTGCCTTCAGGATAAGGTTACGTTCATGCTGGTTCAAAAGTCAGTTAAGTTTGAGACTCAATTCTGGAGTAGGGATTTAGGCTTTCTCATAACTTCAAATTCTGACATTAGTCTTATCAAAAAAAATCTTAAACTGGGTGGCCATCAGCTTTTGCAAAAAATAATCCTATAAGCTTATGGACCAAGTGATTTTTCCCTTAGCCACTTTCAATAAAGTAGATTCACTTGTGATGATATGGAAGCTACAGTCATGGAGCTCACCCTAGCTTGTCAAAATAACTTTCAAGAGTTTACATAAGTTTATAAAATCTTATTGACCCAGATTTCTGAGGTATCAATAAGGTTAGTCCACAATTATCAACTTACTGCTGGCAATGAGAATGCAGCCCATCTGACCATGTTCAAAAATTTCCCTTGTCTATCTTCTTCTGAAAAGGCTTATTGACTTTTTACTGGCGAATGTACTTTTTAGCAAATTGATTCCATTTCATATAAAAAAGGAAAATTAATCTAACAAACTTTTTAGAAAACTTAATATTATGGATAAAAATAATTAACACCAAACTTATTAAAAAAATACAGATTAAATGGAAATTAGTTTACATGCAAACATTTGATTGAAAAGGAAAGTTTAAAAAGATATAGGTAGAGTAGGTTAGGTAGGCTAGTATGTTAGTAAAATGTGGATTAAGTGATTTAAAATGATACAACTTCACTTTTTTAATTTCCAGTTTGGAAGAAAAAGGATCAACGTTATTAATGGGTAAAATACATTTAAAGAAAATTTTTTTAGAAACAAAAACTAAAAATCAAAACAAAAAAATTAACATGAAATTTTATTTTTTAAGCCTAATTCTAATAAAGGTAAACTTTATCATCCAAGCAATTGGTACAAACTTAGAAGTCACAAATACACATAGGTATGGTATGGTATGGTAGAGTATGGTAGGGTAGGGTAGGGTAGGTAGGTAAGGGTTTTGGTTAGGTAGGTTAGGTTGGTGTGACTAAAAAATGAAAAAAAACTTGATATATTCTTTTATTTTTATTTTGTGGTAAAAGGTAAAAAGGCCTTTTGTGGCTAAAAAGACTAAATCTTGGGACAAATATATCACACTGATAATATTTCTAGCCAGTACAGGTTTTGAACTTGTGTTTGACAAAACCTGCGCAAGAATGGAAGCAGGAATTACCCTGTCAGGATAGCCACCCTTCAAAAGCCTCAACCTCTTTCCTCTGAAAAGAACATTCCTTGGTAAAAGGTAGAAGGCCTTTTTGGAAGAAAAGGTTTGAGCTGTATTATATGGTTAATCGACAGCTGATAACTTACTGCTGCCAATGAGAATGCAGCACATCTGGCCATGTTCCATAATTTCAAATCTTAAGATATTTTATATGATAACTATCGCCTATTTCATGTAATTACCATTGGATCCAAGGCTAAGAAGCTTGCCTCCAGAAAGGCTTACCAAATTGATTTTAAGTATATTCATACTTCTATCTGCCAAGCTCAGCGCATAATATAACGCCAACGTAATGAGATTAAGGGCTTGGAGGCCTTCATGGAAGCACAAAAGTGGAAACTTTCTCTTTAAATTAAACAACAGGACTAAACATTCATGATTTCAATGATATGATTCTGTAATACCAAAACAGACTAAGGAAGCCCTCCTGAAGTGGAAGAACAAGCTTCCCAGCATAATGCTTTCTGGGCAGATTTTTATTGACAATGTAAACAATTGGGGAGTGTCTCTGCAGTGAATTGCTGACATCACTCACCACTGCACCAAAGCTGAGAATCATCTGAGGGCAGATGTTGAACAACATACTCATGCTGAATCGTCCAACCATGAGTCCCAAAATTTAGTTTTGATGCTATATATCATTTACAATATAAAATAATTGGCCGTTCTGGCTATCTTTCTGAGGTGTTATTAGCCATAATCACCTAGTAAACAAGTTAGTACAAGATATTGAAGCTAATCACCACCGCCTTTACAGCTTTAATGCAATTTGGAAGGAGTCATTTGCTCTGACATTGATTTATATCAGAGAAAAGATTATTGGGCTTTGAATGCAAACTTAACGATATAAAATAGGTGCACTAGTTAGTTAAAAACCTTGATTGAAAGCAGGTCTTTTGCCCATAAACCAAAAGTTGATCATGTTAAGAACATGATAAAGGGGGAATGACGTTGTCTTCAAAAAATTATAGATCAGTTTAAAATGAGATCCAGAATGCTCTTTGCAGATACTACCATGGTCATTCAGATGACTGACTCTTTGGATATCTTTGCCAACAATCAAAAACTCTCTGACTTAGAGTAACACTGAGGGCGACGAGGCATCATTTACAGCCCATATGCCTATCTTAATCACCTCTCTCCAATACCAGGAGTGGTTAATCATCCTGATATTCCAGTAACTCCTACCTCAATTCTTTAACAACTATTTCTCATAATAACTGTAAAATAAGTTCACTATATTTATGCTGCCCCTACTCATATCCCTGTGACACCTTCCACTTGGGCTCTCTGGCTGAAAGCCTTTTGTTCCCACCCTTAATCTACTTACCCATAAAGTTGTATGGGATCAACTCTGGCTCTTTAGACCAATGTCCATGAAATTAATATCATGTGAACCCTATCAATACCTAAGTTTGACAATAAAGGGAACGCACACAACTTTATCATCTTATTATAAATTAGTATGAACAATGCCTCCAATAAGATCAAAACTTGGTGACGTTAATAAACTCCCTGGAATCAAAAGTTAGAATTTAGCTATGCTGAAATTACAAAGTTTTTTCTACTTTCTCTAACGCCAATGACCTTTAAATCAAAAAACAAAGTGGAGCGGAAAGGATGAAAACCCAGATGACAGACTTCATTACTATCTCTTTTAGAAAGGATAACCAGTAGCAATCTTTGCCAATAGTTATTTAATAAGAGGTGCAGACTTTATCTGGGGCTCACCTTATTAATGACTTTGATGCTCAAATCACTCTTTTACATTCCTGAAAGCCTTTCAGGGAGCTGTATTGGGGCTTATAACTAGTATAAAATGAAGACCACAATATTATTCAGATGGTATAGTATCTTCACCAATGTGCTACTACTATTGAGGCGCCTTATAGAAGTTACCGTGAGCCTTGCAATAGCTTATATAACCCATCTTACTGAAAAAGAATTATAATAAGCATTTAGATCTTTCATTATAATATATTGGGTTTTTGATCCATGACTTTAAACCTCTGTAAAAGAACAGGGTACTATGAAAATCAATGCCCTTATGTTGTCTTAGAGTTAATAGTCCATGCGGTTAATCAACACGCTGAGAATAACTTAGGAAAAGAAGGGTTGGAGAGTTAAAGGATACCCAACATATGCCAATCCTCCAAAAATCCCACTTGAAGAAAACCCAAAGAGCCGCTATGCACTAGAAAATTTGGCAACCATAACTCTGAGGCCTCGCCTCTCATATTGCATTAGAAGAAACGTGAAGCCAATTTAGCATTGAAATTAAGTATCAAGCCTCATGTCCAAAAATTGGAGCAGCAAGAGCTTCTGGTAACCTCTTACAATGGGCCCAAGTTGGAAGGAGCTCAAGTGGCCATACCATTCAAGTGTTGAGGGAATACAGCCTTAGCTAAGAGATGAGTTACAGTCTTATATATGCCAAGCTGTCAATACTAGTGTCAACTGGATAAACAACTCTATGCTTATAATTATGATTGTACATTTCTAGATATTTGTAACTTTTTCTTTTACTGCACATGTACTTTGACTGAGTTTTAAGAATAAATGAGAGTTTTATTTGATTGGATACAACTATCCAGTCTAGTCCTCTTTACAAGTAACTTCAACACCACTCAGGTATCATCTTACAACCGGTTGATATCTACCTCTCTTCAGGCTACTTTATTTTATAAACAAAGGTACTGATCCCTTCAATTCTTCTAGTGAAACACAAATATAATAAATATACATTAAACTAGGTCTCACTCGATTAAAGGTGCCAGGGGTTTAAATAGGAAATCTATCGCTTAACTCTTAAATTGGCATTTATAAAACAGCATTCATCGCTGGTGGACTTAACCCTAAAGAATCATATCAGTGATGAAGTATTCCTCCATTTATCCATACAACTTGTTGACATACATGCCCAACTAGATTATGGCCCTTAAGGGATGGCTTCCCAAAATAGTGTGTCCCAACGCCTTTAGCCAACCCTAGTAGATTAACCTTTATGAGCTAGCAACAGTGCTTAGGTAATGGTACAAATTACATATTTACAGCAGGTTGTATCACCTAGGATAACCTACAAGTTACTGCCATGAAAAGTGTCGATGCTTCAGTAAATCAAAATACAACCTTAACGATTGATGATTTATCCAAACCAATCTGCATAAGGGATTCTATTTGTTACCTATTATACCAAAATATATTATTGCCTAGAAACTTTGACAGAACTTTACTCAAGAAGACATTAATATGCATCCAGATAAGATTTAGATCCAAATATTGAAAAATTAACTATCGTCTCATTAAAGAACACTTATATTTTGTAATAACCAATTATTGACTGTCACAAAATTGACTGTAATCTCCTTTAGTATGCCAGACCAACCAGTATGAAGACTGGTTGACCATTTGCTATTTCGCCTTCATTGGCATATCAGCCCCCTATGAGTCTGCATCCAACCCGCCAAACACAGCAGACCAACGAATTCATTTTAGCCCCAGGGTCCGTGGTGTGCTCTGTCAAGTCCTGCCACCATCCTTAGCGGCCAAGGCTCTCCTGAGCTGTCCCACTGTCCTGATCATTTGCCAACCCATCTGAGCATGCCCCAGTGAGTCCTGCCCCCATCCTGGGCATCCAAGGCACTCCTGAGCTGCACCCTGCAGGGCAGAAGGCCAATTGGCACATTGTCATTGAAGGCTTGTTGGCCAAGTTCCTGCCAGTTCCTCACAGGGCTGAGATATGGGAGCTGGCAGCGTCAGTCACTCCAGGGGTGTTACTTCATGCCTACTTAATTGATCTCTAGTCCCATCTTCTTCTAATCTAGTTGACAAACTACTAACACTTAAAATAAAAATTGGCGTAAGAGATATCTTTACCTTGAGGGAAGAATGACTACATATACTGTAGGCTACTTCACTTATGAAAACCCTCAGCCATCCAAGATGGCACTTTAATAAATCATATCGTTTGTGATAGCAATTCCCTCCCAATCTGCTCATCTGATCACAAAATTTTAGATTAGTTTGATCCATCCTCAGCATGAGTTGCAGTCAATCATATATAATTTATTAAGTTAAATATAACTTTGAGTATATTCAACATGAGTCGCAGGTGATCTAAGTTAGTCAGTGGGACCAAAGTTGGATAACGGATAATGATACTTCAGCTTTCCACTGGAAAATCCCATAATGACCCACAAATGACATTCAGCGGCAAAAACAGATTCCGTCAAACCTAAACTTGATTAATAATCATAAAATTAAATAATATAAACTCAGGGTTAGCCAGCAATCACGCCTAACTAGCCACACCCCTAGTTCTAATATTATTGGGAGAATCCATCCGGTTAATTCCCAACATTTACCCCACTTAACCAGATTGTATTCCTCCAGTATGACCCACACTAAGTGAGTCAATAATACCCATCGCTCCCTCAAAGGAGCGCCAGTCCAAACCAGTGGCTCACATCACCTCATAACCTGTCCTCCAACTACTCATGCAGCCCACTAGCAGAACCCCCTGTAGTGAGCACCGCTGTCATAAAATTGACTGTGGGCCCCGCTAGTGCACCAGGCCAACCAGTATGAAGACTGGTTGACCCTTTGCTATTTCGCCTTCATTGGCATACCAACCCCCTATGAATCCGCGTCCAATCCACCAACACAGCAGACCAATGACTTCACCTTAGCCCCAAGGTTCATGGTGTGCCCTGGCAAGTCCTGCCCTTATCCTGGGCTAAGGCATTTCCACACTCTCCCACCATCCTAACCTTTCACCAACCCATTTGGGCATGCCTCAGCAAGTCCTGCCCCCATCCCGGGCGGCCAAGACACTCCCACACTGCACCCCGCAGGTCCAATGGCCAGTTGGCACATCATCAAAGGTGACTGGTTGGCCAGGTTGCCACCAGTTCCTCACAGGGCTGAGGTATGGGAGCTGACAGCATCAGCCACTCCAGGCGTGTACCCCACGCCTACTTCAGGGTTTTCTAGTCCCATCTTCTTCTAATCTAGCTGATAAACTAATAACAATTAAAATAAATATTTTTTTAGTACTAGATGAACAATTAAAATAAATATTGGCGTAAGAGATATCTTTACCTTGAGGAAAGAATGACTATTTATACTATAGGCTACTTCGCTTATAAAACCCCTCAGCCATCCAAGCCAGCACTTTAATAAATCATTGGTGATTTGTGGTAGTGATTCACTCCCAATCCGCTCATCTGATCGCCAAATTTTTTAGTCTAATCCATCCTTGGCACAAGTCGCCATTCAACCATATGTTCTTTATAAATTAATTATAACTTTTTTCATTATCCTTGGCAGGTCTCACCGTGACATATCATGGACCCTGGTGCTAAGGCAAAGTCGGTGGCTTGCTGTGTTGGTGGGTTGTATGCGGACTAAGTAGAGGGTTGGTACGCCAATGAAGACAAAATGGCAAGAGTCAACCAGTTTCCATACTGATTGGCCTGGCACACTAGCAGAGCCCACAGTTTGGATAACCGATTTTTGAAATTTATAACTTAACCATTCATCCTGGCTAAATATTAAGTCAATTAAAGCAGGATTAAGATAGATATATAATAGATATCTGTCACATCTGTAGAATGTTGGTAATCAAAATCCAAACGCATTCTTTGGGAATGATGGGTTTTTTGCATTAGTTTGGATGAAGTTCAGATGCAAGATAATTTACAGCTTAAACATTGAGGTTTCTCTGACGTGAAGCTACAAAATTTGCTTAAACAATGAACCCATAAACAAGCAATTAAGATCCATCCCTCTTGAATTTGTCAGATTATCTGCTTAAGTTCTTGGCATTTGGATCACTCCTGAATCTGCTGCAATGATCAGGAAAGAGCGTTTTTACTGGAAACCTCCACATTCCTCTGTATTGTAAAAATCGCCGTAGCCTACTCAATCTTGACCTTCTATCGAAGTATATCCTACTCATTCCTGAACATCTACCAAAGCTATAAAAAATTTTAAAAGTTACCCAATAGGATATACTCATTCTTAACCTTTATTTTTGCCTAGTATTAATAGAGATTGCCTGGCGTTGTCTAGAGATACTACCTGCGTTCTAACAGAGATTTTCCTTGATGAAGAACTCTTTACTGGGAGCTAGATGTGGTTAGCGAGGGCCCCCTTGGCGCAACTGAGGAAAGCCTGTGTAAATATGGGTGAGTAGCTAACACATTATCTTAGAGAGATGCACTGGTCAGGTCCTGTAGTGGTCTGAAATGGGTTCAAGATGGTAGTGATAACTGTGCCAACCAATTCTCATGGGTGTCTACCACTTCCTTTGAGGGAAAAAAAGGTAGGAAGGGGGATTAAGAGGCAGGCAATGGAGCCTGTTACACTTTTTCTCATGTGATGGAGTGCACGGGTGTGGACCCCAGGTCAAGGGAGGGGCAATTCTGGTTGGCTGCACTTTAATGCACCTTCCTACAATAAGTTCCTCCTTTTAGAAGGCTGTCCTGAAGCTCAGCTAATTGATAGTCAATTGGAATGAGCTTGCTGGTGGCAAACTTGATTATGAAAAAAATACCGTGTGATCCAAAAGGACTCCAAGGCTTCCGCAAAAAATTAGTTTATAGAGCACAACTTAGATAAAAGTAGGTGTCAAGGGGAGGTGCCTCAGCTTCTCCCCTCAGGGCCTTAAACCTGGTTGTCATTGGGTCTTATCTCCCACAATGGAGATGAGAGGCATATTGCTTGTCCTAAATGGTGCAGACAGTCTACCTAGTACAAAAACAGAACCTGCATATGTCAGCTTAGGGATAGTGTAGCTACACCCATCTTCAGTCAGGTCCATATCTTGGTGGTGATCAAATTTGCGCAGCCCTAGTGTGGTGGGGCAGCACCTTAAGCCTTCATCCTGCAAAGTTGCCTGCACTAGGAGTCTCTCAATACTTTTGATTTTAAAGACCTCTTTTTCCCAAAAAGTTTCTCTAGTTACCAGAAGTCTACTAGGAGATACCTCTGGAGCTATAGTGACTGGTAGTCAATTACCTTCATTGGACTCAGCATTTTTTTAACAAAAAACCTAAAAACTTGTGCTCCCTGCCAGGCCCCTTCTGAGGATATCTTATGGCGACGTACCTTCACATGAATGATCCCAGAGACAATAGCCCTGCCAATAAGGGGGAAAATATGAGCTTGACTAGATGGGTCACTTCTAATATTCAGGATAAACCACTTTTTAAGCACTCAAGAGCTAGAGTTCAGAGTGAAAAATACTCTGACTAATTCATCCCCTAATGAATCCCTTTACCAAATCAGACTGCCGATGTTGCTGACACCGTAATTGCTTTACTGTCTGGAACCCTCTTTCCTGTAGTAAGGTCCAGTCATTATCTCTTCATTCAAGTTGGTCCCAGTTTGCAACACCTGTAATCATCACCTGACCATCCTAGTAATGAAGTAGGGTGGTTAGAACAGAAACCTTTCATCTATTTTTTCAACCCCCATTCATTATCAGATGCAATTATTAGGTCAACATCACATGAAGATCCAATGCCAACTCATAATTTTCAGAAAATTTGTGCTCAACTTCTTGAGCTGTATAAATCTGCATCCAAATTTTTGGCCAGGATGATTGTAAAGCCACTCTAGATAACCATTATGAGATAAATGAGGTTCAACCTCATATTGGCTCAAATTGACAAAAGAGTTATCCTTTATTTACATGGTAAACTCTCTCACCAAATAGACCATGCATGGCTGACTTAGACCATTGAGTAGAACACGCTTTGAGTGAACTTAACAGACAAGTTTTTCTGAATCGCCAAACCACTGATTCCCAATTTCACCCTTAGCTACTCAGATTCAGCAATTGAGTGAAAAACTGTTATTCCATCAGTTTAGGAATTTACTAATCAAAGAGGACCTCCCGGAGTTCCTGGCTCTATTGTCCATGAAGGGGGCAAGGGCCTCCATGGCCTAAAGGGCCTCGCAGACCCTTATGACCTCTTCGCTTATTGGCCCACTTTCAAAATAAAAACTATGAAGCTTAAATTATTGCCCTTTAACAACAGCTGCTTAAGGTGGCTTAAGGATCATAGATGTGTATAAAAGGGGATATTTTAAGGAGGATCAAACATTGTTTTCATTTTATAACAAGTTTGTTTCCCTAAACTAAATATGTTCTTGGTTGATTGCCTCCCAGAAATCCAATCAGACCCAAGTGAACAACCAACTCGATCAAATGAACGCTTAACTTCAAACAATTGAGGCTAAACAAGATACCCTGTCATTCAAGTAGAAAGCCAGTCCGCCGAGATTGATATTTTCCACTGACTCTTAGATACCAAAGCCTCACTCAACCATGTCAACACCTGCTACACCACTCTCCAGGATGACTCAGATAACTTCTGTCAGAAAGTTGATTAGGCTATCCATCAAACCGACCTAAGTGTTACTGAGCCAACTGAGTCTGAATGGCCTCCTTCTCTAACTATCCATTTTCTCTGAAACTGTTGAGTATTTTAAATACACTTTTAAAGAGAAGAATGTGCCTGGGACCAAGTTATCCAGTCTTACCCTTTGTGTATGAAGGTGCGATGGAACACACTAGGTATCACCAAAAGTGCCAGCACATACAAGCCTGTCTTGCTAGTAAGACTTGAGATTCTGATTTCATAACTCAAAAAGTGTAATATTTGGGCGGAGCTAAAGGATTCCCTAATTAAAGAAATTGGAAGTTTTATTTCCCCTTTTAACTGTAAAAAGGTTTTCATGTGGATTTTCCCTAGATGTAAAGAAACAAATATTAAGTTTTCTAAGTGGTTTTATTATGAAGCTCAGGCACTTGCATCTTACTATAAAGTTAATATGGACGATATTGTTGCCGCTATACTCTCCACGTTTCAATAAAGTACAACTCTCATACTATAATATTAGAATGCAAAAAAAGCTATTTAAATCCATCCTCAATATTATGGAATCTATCATGGTGTTGACTGAGATGGAAGTGCGTCAAACACCTAACAAGGAGACCCAACCCAACACACAAGAAAAGAACGATTTTAATGATCTAAACCTTGATGCAACACTTTCTCTTATTTTGGAATATTTGGCTATCAGGAAGATTCCTGTTGAAAGATGAAGGCCAATGAGGCGGGAAAAGTGGAATCATCTTAAGGAGTGAAATCCTCTGCTGATGACTCAACGCCTTATCCCAAATCTACTGTTGCTTATTTCTCTGAATGTTACGTCCTATCCTAAACTGACTTAATGGGTATACCAAACTCTTTTATTTAAATAAAGGTCTAGATTCTTCTTAATCTGCACTTTTCAGAACACTTCCACCAGGAGAATTAATTTAAGCAATCCCCCATTTTGGCACTGAAGTTACACATGTTGATGTAGCTGTCCATAAGTTGTAAGTCCTTAACATAGTCAATGCCAGATTGTCAGGTAACGTCACTTCCTCAGAATTGTTGAATTGAATAAACGTTGCTCCAAATTAGAATAACACTTTGGATTATGGGACTTTGGGGCTCATTGGACCTGATCTCTGGGGGCCTACTCAACACTGCTGCTTTGGTTGGATCCCTGGTTGTGGCAGCTCTTTAAATTGTACTAGAAAATGATGGTTATGACCTTCTCATACGCACACAATATCTGATTGAATTTGACACATAAATTAATAATAAGGACTTGTATTTTCTATCTTAGGATATTATATTTTTCTAGTTGATAAGGACGCCCCTAAAGAGAAAGGAAAAAAAAATCTTAGTAGTTGTTTACTGGAACATTTAAACTTCATTAAGAAGATAGAGTACCAAACAGTTGGGCCAAAAACCAAACTACCACCTTACAGTGTGGAAGCTCAAAATAGGATGCATGTATATTCTATCAACCAAGTAGTTACACCCTCTAAATTCTCATATACTAGTGGACACAGGGATTCAAGTGACCATTCCGCTGGACCACTTGCTGGAAATTTCTGGGGATTATAATCCAGCCATTCTAGAGCCTCTTACCTGCTCCTAAAGTTTCTTAATCCTGCTTAATAAGAGCCCTTGACCAATTGATGAAAATTTCATTGATTGACTTATGCAAGTAACTCAAAGCCAACATGTTGCATATTTTTGTACTCTACCCGCGTTCAAGTTGCTTCATCTGCAGTTGTATAAATTTACTTGATTTAGGGATTGATCTGGACACTAACATCCCCCAAATAAAAGTAAAGTAAGGTGAAACCCTTACTTTTGAGCAGCAGCAAAAAGAAGATGCTTTGATTGAAGTTTACGTTGATATAATTTTAAAAGTCCAGATGACTTTAGAATAATGATTTGTGTGCAGCATAGAGTATGTCTGAATTTTATTTAGATGGAATCCTCCAATGGTTTATTGTTATTTGGGATGATATGGGTAATCCTGGCGGAATGGCTTATTGACTGAATTTCATGTTATATGATACAATTGCTGTTAGTTGCTCCCCAATTTGTGTTGGCCAAAATTAGTATTCCGCCAAGTTTAGAAGTAAGTTCAAGTGGGGCCAATTGGTGGCCCCAAATTAGTATAAGGATCACCAGCAACTAATAGCCTAGGATAGTCCAATTGGTATCAGTCAGCAAAATAAGTGTTTGATGACAACCGCCATCTGTGGACTGTTGTGGGTTTTCTGGTAGAAATCTGATGTATTTGCTTTAATCGTCCATCTATGAATTTGCTGCCTGTACTAATAATCCAATGTCAGCGAATCTGACAATTATGAGTTCAAGGCAGCTGAGTTTGTTTCAAGCGCCACATTTATTATAATAACTATCACCTGAAAGGTGATTCCTATTCAATTGACTAAGATAATTTGAGAAGAGATATTGGTGAGCGCCAAGATATTCTGAGTCAAAGTGCGCAACTGAAGTTGTTTCCAGTGCATTGTTATCAACTTGAATGTTGAATCCAAATTCAACATTTATTTAGATTAAATATTTTATATAGCTCACTGGCGAATTAAGGCTAAGTATGAGCCAAAACTAATTCGGACATTGGAAAGGATGAGGAGAGAGGGTTGACGCCAGAGAAGAGAATAGTGTAGTAGAAGAATAAGAAGAGCAATTGGCTGGAAGAACCAGTGGATGAGCCAATAGGTCAGTAGTGGGCGCAATAGCCCTTTTTTATATAGTATAAATACCTGGCACTTCCCTTTCAATAAACATCTCCCTTTGCCTAATCTACCTTTTGTTATAAGTTTATAATTTATTTCGTTGGTTAAAATTAGGCTGGAGGATCCCCAAATGGTGCAGGTGAACCACCAAGGGGTCAGCCAGCGCTGCTGTCCCCGTTGCCTAAGGCAAAATGGCAAGGGCTGACCAGTCTTCATACTGCTTGGCCTGCCAACTAGCAGAGCCCATAGTCAATTTTATGACAGTGGTGCTCACTCCAGGAGACTCTGCTGGTTGGTGCTTAAGTAGCTGATAGGTTGGTGAAGAGGTGGCGGGGATGTGCCACTGTGGTTTAGTTCCAGCATTTGGTGGCGGAGAGGGGCAAGCCCTGGACGCCTTCCCACACGCTAGTTTGGAATTAGGAGGATTACCATCTGGTTATTTTTTTAGTACTAGTGGTGCCCAATCCAAAAGGCGGAGCTGCCACACATCTTTATCTGCAAATGGGCCAAACAAAGGGATTAATATAAGTATATGAAATTCCTAATATAGCCCCTAGGTTATCAGCCCAGGAAGCCATATCAGTTGGCGAGGAGGCTTTGGGGAAACTTTTGTCTGGTGCCCACTTTAGCTGGCAGACCATGGCGGACAGCATTGGGGTGGGAGCATCAGCGACATGGGGCATAAGGAGGTATAGTTGGGGTTTTTCTTCATTGATGAGGCTGGTGTTGTCCATCTCCTCAACTTATTGATCAAGTTGATGCTCAGCAAAAATGATGAGAGCCAGCACACAAGTAAATGACTTGATGTGCCAGCAGGTTTCGGGATAATTGGGGTCAAAAAGAGAAGTTTTTGCTTAAATGAAAGCGCAGCTTGCACCAAAAGCAAGCTCCTTAAATTTTATACTTCGCATCATCCTCAAAATCATGAGGAAATTGGGGATAGGTTTACCCTCGACAAGGGGCTCCATTGCCCCATGGAGTTGCTGGCAGAGGAGGGTGTTGCTGGGGCAGCTGCAGCCGCAACTGCCATTTCATTAATATTTTTATATATAGGAAACCCATGTTTTGGATAAAAATGGTGGGAACGCGATTTGGGAGGGTCAACAAAGAACTTATCAAAGAAAAATCAAGTTTCACGCAGCATGGCTAGTCAGCCTCATCAATCCATTAAAGAGCCTCAAACGGACTGGATTCAGTCAGTGCTGGGCCAGCCACAGGAATTGGGGCTGTGACTGGAGCTGATTGGCCACGTGCTGTTGTCCATGGCAGCTCAGCTGAAACTGGTTCAGCCATTGACTCAGGATTTTATAATCCAGTCAAATTTATAAAATTTTTAACTTTTCTGGAATTTTGATTGGCTGCCGCTTTGGAAGCAGCGCCAGAATTCCCCAACGTTGGGGGTGGGAGGATTGAGCCCCATTCGAAAAATTGGGGCAAGGCAGCTGCTGGGGTGGCGCCCAAGCCCTGAGCGGTGGATGCACCAGAAGCGGCAACTGTGGGGCACTTGCACTTTGAGTGGTCAAGCTCAAAGCACAAGGGGCAAATGGCACAGCCATTTTTGACATGCACCCAGAATGGGTGATCAGGGGAGGATCTGATCATGGTGCAGGGGGAATTATGAGATAAGAGTTGCACTCAAATAGGTGAATTGTTGCAAAGGCGTGAGGCCCTGCCAACCGATCTTCCCCATTGGGAACCACAAACTGCAACATGGGGTCTGCACTGTAAATGGCCAAACCCTTCATGAGCTCATGGCGGAGGCGTTCAGGGGAAAGGAAAGAGGGCAACCTGGCGAACTGGACCACCAAAGTGACCTCATCTAAGAGCTGAGTGCAAATGGTGGGCAAAGGAATTTTTTTATAAACTAATTGCAGCTTGGCTGCTGCCACTGCATCAGCTTCAGAGCGGAATCTGAGGGCAAAGTACCCCTTAAAGGGGTGGAAGTTGATATAGCCAGCAGGTTTGAAAACCACCGTGGCCATCTTGATGATGGCCGCGCTTGCATATGGGAAGAGATTCCCATATGTGACCTGGAGGCTGAAATGCAAATTTCTCCATGGGAGCACCAAAGGGCTCCAGAGCACCGCCTGAGGGCTTTTGAGGTGGTGGGCCAAGTCCTGAGGGGGGACATAATGCCCAGTAGCGTTGGGATGGCTAGCAGAGCCAGCCTAGGAACTCTTTGGCAGCGGCAGAAAGATTCCAGATGGCGGTGCACCACCACCCCAGGCTGGGGCAGCAGGCGTCAATTGCATCGACATTGGAAGCTTTGGCTCAATTGAGCGGTCATGTTTTGTATTTTTTAAAGATCTGAATTTAGCTTTGATTTAGGTATTGAGAGCAAAAGAAAGATGATTACCTCTGGTTAAGTGGGGGGAAATGTCAGAATTTTAACCAGATGGAATCCTCCAACGATTTATAATTAAATGGTATGATATAGCTAATCCCAGTGGAATGACTTTTTGACTGAATTTTGTGTTAAATATGATTGCTGGTTAGTTGCTCCCCAATTTGTGTTGAGCCAAATTTAGCATTCCGCCGAATTTGGAAGTAAGTTCAAGTGGGGCCAATTGGTGGCCCAAATTAGTATAAGGATCACTGGCGACTAATAGCCAAGGTTGATCCAATTGGTATCAGTCAGCGGAATCAGTGTTTGACGCCAAATGACATTTGTGGACTGTTGTGGGATTTCTGGCAGAAATCTGATGTATTTGCTTCAATCGTTCATCTATGAATTTACTGCCTTTACTGATAATCTGATGTCATCAGATCTGACAATTATGAGTTTAAGGCATCCAAAGTTTTCAGCGCCTCATTTATTATAATCAACTATCGCCTGAATAAAGTGATTCCTAATCAATTGACTGAGATAAGTTAAGAAGAGATGTCAGCGAGAAATGAGAAATTCCAAGTCAAAGTGAGCGACTGAAGTTGTTTCTGACACATTATTATCAACTTGAAGGTTGAATCCAAATACAACATTTATTTAGTTTAATTATTTATATAGCTCACCGGTGAATTAAGGCTGAGGATGAGCCAAAACTAATTCAGACATTGGGAAGGACGAGGAGAGAGAATTGATGCCAGAGAAAAGAATAGTGTAGTAGAAGATAAGAAGAGTAGTTGGCTGGAAGAACCAGCAGAAGAGCTGATAGGTCGGCGGTGGGCTCAGTAGCCCTTTTGTATATAGTATAAATACCTGGCGCTTCCCTTTAAATAAAGATTTCCCTTTGCCTAATCTACGTTTTGTTATAAGTTTATAATTTATTTCGTTGGTTAGGGATTAAGCTGGGGGATCCACAAATGGTGTGGGTGAACCGCCAAGGGGTCAGCCAGCGCTGCTTGCCCCATTGCCTAAGGCAAAATGGCAAGGGCTGACCAGTCTTCATACTGCTTGGCCTGCCAACTAGCAGAGCCCATAGTCAATATTGTGATAGAGTGCTTATGGGCTTCTACCCTCCAAAATCATGCTAGACCCTACCATAAATTCAATGTTGAAGAAGCTCAGGTGATTAAGTAGTTGAAGCAACACTTGGATGCCGAATTACTCAAGCCCTCACAAAGTCCATGGGCCTCGCCATCTCTTCTTATACAAAAAAGATGGTAGGCATTGAATGGCAATGGATTACCACTAGTTGAACGCCATTTCTTGAAAGGATTTATCTGCTACCACAAAATAATGAATCTTTATGACACTTAGCTGGTTCTCAATTCTTCTCTACAATTGATCTTGCAAGCAGATACTGGCAGATTGAGCTTGCAATGATCAGGAGAATAGCAACCTTATAGCAAGTGAGAGGTTATTTAAACCTAATCAAAGTCCTCAAGGATTAAGCAACTTCCCAGCCACTTTCCAAAGGACGATGAACTACCTTCTAGGGTACTTGAAGATTTCATGCGTGTTAGTTTACTTAGATGATGTGACCATGTTCTCTCAAATTTTTGACCAACACCTCGCAAACTTAAAAAAAGAAGTGTTTTTACGTCTCCACTCAGCTTTTCTGAAACTAAAACCATCCAAATGCCACTTTTTTAAAACCAACATTTAATTCCTCAGAGTTAAGGTTATTCAGGAAGGGATTTCACTATTACCAGATAAAGTGGTTACAATTGAGAAGGTGATTTGACCATCCAGCTTATAAAATAAATAGGTTTTCCTCGGGGATGGTCAGCTATTATCAACAAATTATCCCCACTTTGCCAAGCTTGCCAAACTGATGAAGTATCTGCTTCATAAGTAGGTTCCATTTCTGATTAAAAACCCAACAAATTTTAGACGTCCTAAGGAAAGCTCTTGCAACTGCCCCTGTATTGTACATCCTAAACTTGATAAACAATTTATCCTTTTTACTGACGCTAGTGACGTAGCTTGGAGGTCAATCTAGTGCAACTTTATGCAAATTAAGCTGATCATTCTATAGCGTACTTCAATAAAACCTTAACCTCTGGTGTAGATAGATTACATCATCATCAAATGCAAATGTCTAGCTTTACTGCTTGCCATTAAGAATTTTTGTCCTTTCTGTATGGGAATCATTTTACAGTGGTTACAGATCATGCCTCTCTATGATGACTACATTAGATAAAGTATCTGGTTAGTTGGCTGGCCTGATGGGCCCTCAAGCTCCAGAATTATAAGTTTTCAATTGTTTATTGCTCCAGATTGATACATCAAAATGTCAACAGATTGTCATGACTACCCCTATTGGCTCTCTATGAATTTGATGAATATTGAATCTACTTACTCATAGGTAAACCTGAGTAATGGATGAAAGATTCTTCTGAACTTCAGCAACAATTGAAAAGATGACCAAGCAGAGTCAGATTTGAAGACAGATTCTTATATTAACATGTTGAACCTCTTAGCTGCCTTATATCTGACCATTGGTAAGAATAAAGATTGTATCAAAGCCCACTTTATTGTAGGCCATGGCGCCATAAGGGAAACTCATTGGTGTCTTCAAGAGCAATGTTACTTGGGAATGGATAATTGAGTCGAAAGAAAGACTTCATCATCTCTTACTTTATTAATGCATACCAGAAACCCTTCAATCTGACCTATCAACGCCAGGTTGTGGGTCCTATTGCCCCCTTCGCTTCCATCAGTATTGACTCTATTAGTACTACCTATGGTTTTGTACGGCCATTGTTATATCATACTAGTTGTCATCATTCACAAAATAAGTTAAGGAATTTAAGTTGCCTCACTCACTTTTAAAGTGACCGCTATTTTCTTGCTTAAACAGGTCTACACCCGACATGGTAGCCCAAAGGTACTGTTATCTGATAATGGCACCAACTTCATATTCCAAGTAGTCACTGACCTTAATTTGTTGATGGGCATTTATCACTCCTTCATTGTCACATATCATCCCACTACCAAAGGAGTATTGTAATGAGTGAAGAAGCGCTTATTGCCATCCTCCACAAGATGGCTCAACATGACCCATCTTGGAGGAACAAATACCTTCCAAAACTCTATTTCCATACCATGTGAGATACCATCAAGCTATCTAGATGTTATCTTTCAAACTCTATATTGCTGAGAGTGTTTTTACTCTCAAGTTTTCAGCCCATATTGGAAGCCTTTACACCAGAAACCGCTGAGCTAGCAATGTGAAGGATGGTGGATAAATTTTAATTACAAGCTTTCGCCACCAATCTATGGTGACTATAAGTAAATGAGAAGTAGATTAAAGCAACTTCCAGAAATAGGGTTTGTTTGAGTACTAGCTAGGGGATTAATCCTGTTCTAACATAATCAGCTAGGGGATCAGATTCGCAAGCTTAATATGGTATGAACAGGATCTTATCAATTAATTTATTACCAAGGACTGAGGTACACAATCGCCTTAGTCAAATCAGGCTCCATTGTAAATAAAATCCATGGTAGATTTCTCTGAAGTTATTCTCTCTTTGACAAGTTCTTAATAGGGCATTTTTGGGAATGTTAGGATTCATTTTATCTCAGGTAGAAATTAAACATGACATAATTTGCAACATAATTAATGGAGTTTGGTCAATATGGAATCTACTGAAATTGTACCAAAAAATGAACTACAAAATGATCAATTAAAATCCCAAAGTACCTCATAAATTTGTTGGACTATCTTATTAAGTTATTGCCATTTGGAGACCTCCTGAATCTTCCACATCAATCAGGAAAGATTGTGCTTCCAGTGACCTCTACATTATACTGCATTTTTTAGGAAATTTTCATATCCTAATTGATCCCAAACTTCTACCAAAAGTATTATCTTCTCAATCCAGAACTAACAAAGCTATAAATATCCCCAAATTTTAACCAAGAAAGCATACTCATTCATAACCTCAATTTTTGCCTAGATTTACTTGAGAGCACCTAGAGTTGTCTAGAGATATTGCCTTCGTTTTAGCAGAGATTTGACTTGATAAAGTCCTCTTTTCCGTCAAGTAATTTACCCTAGTGATCAGAAGTCTACTAGGAGTTACCATTAGTGCTATAACAGCTGATAATTATCTAGCCTTTTAAGGACATGGCCTTCAATCCATAATGAAAACTCAAAAACATCCTTCAGGTTAACTAGAATATAAAGCAAATAATGTCGCAGCAAATAAAAAACTTGCGTTAACAGCATTTATTAGATGGTCTTTTAGAGTTGAATGCCAATTTGTTCCATGCCATGATTCTTTTAGCTCATTTGGAATTGCTTTATGGTCAGTATCAGAAAACCACTTTTCTGGTGACAGTGAGCTCTTCTAGTTAGCAGGCCAACCAGTATGAAGACTGGTCAGTCCTTGCCATTTAGCCTTAGGTGTCAGGGCCAGCTGCGCCAGCTGACCCCTAGACATGTCACCTGCACCATTCAGGGATCTTTTCATCCTAATCCCCATTAAATGAAATAAATTATAAACTCAAATCAAAAGGTAGATTAGGCAAAGGGAGATCTTTATTTGGAAGGAAGCGCCAGGTAGTTTTACTATTTACAAAGGCTACTGCGCCCACCACTGAACTATTAGCTCATCGTTAGTTCTTCCAGACAACCACTTTCTCATCCTTCCACTGCACTACTCTCTTCCCTGGCGTCAACCCTCTCACCACGTCCTTCCCAATGTCCAATTTATTAGTTTTGGCTCATCACCAGCCTTAAATGCTGGTTTCCATATAAATTACTTATTTCAATAAATATTGAATTGAATTAACTTAGTGATAATGTGCCAGATAAAGCTTCAATTGCTCAGGTACTCAGAATTTATTGTCATTCGCTGATGACACAATTTGACTCTACATTTTCAATCATTTGTTTTCGCCTTTCTCAGGCACTTGTTAATTATTATATATGAGGCGCTAGAAACATCCTTGTACTCCTCAAACTCAGAATCGTTTGGGTTCCATTAACACAATAAATGATATAAATAATCATCCTAAATTACTAGTCACCGGTGGTATAAAAACTAATTTGGGTAATTGATTATGAAGTGCCAGATACATCCTCAGCCACCTTGAACTCGTAATTAAAGGTTCCGCTGACATATACCAAATTAATACAAATGATCATCCTTACCTACTAGTTTAAGGTGATTCATATACCAATTTGGTCCTGCGATTGGGTCCACTCAATCCTATCTTCCAATCCAGGGGGAATACAGATTCAGCTAAACCCAATTTGGGGAGAAATTCACCACGAAACTGTACCCAAACACCACAAAAATTTTGTCAATGAGCCATTTCACCAAGATAGCTATTTCATTCCTAATAAGATTAAATCATTGAAGAATTCCATCTGGCTAAAATTCCAACAGATAGAACTCTCTTTCCACTCAGCATAACTTTCTGAGCCAAATTACACTAATTTAAAAAAACATATCATATTCACCTGTAGTAGTTTTGCTCTGATGTCCTTGGATTCTCCACCAGCTGCTCCAGTGTGGGGCAGCGGCAAAACTCCCCCACCATTTTCCGTCTGACAGAAAAACGCGCTAGGACAGGTTCACCCAGTCAGTTTTTAAACCCATGGGCCAATTTGTTCCACCCAAGGACCTGGACGCCCACCTTGCTCATACTCAAGCGGTACCACGCTGCCCCCTAGTGCTCTCATGGAGCAACATGCGCTACGCCTGAGGGTTGAATATGGGAAACTATTTCCATACCATGACCAAGCCATTATCAAAATGGCACAGGCAGTGATGACACCCGCCAGATTTATCAATTCACGCCCCTAAAAGGGGTATTTCAACCTTGGCATCACCTGCGAAGCCAACACTGCCACTGCAGCAACTGTGCCCCTGGTATTCCAGGGCTCCCCTCTCTCCACAACTCAGATTCAGCTCCCAGCGGGCACCACATTGGTGGTCCAGTTTGCTAGCCTGCCCACCCACCTCCCCCCTGAAGCTCCACCAGGAGCTGATGGCCAGTTTGGCAGCCTATGGTTCCAACCCCATCCTACAATTTGTGGTCCCAAATGGGGCCACATGACTTGCTGGGCCTCAGGCATATGCCACGATAAGCCCTGAATTTAGTAAATTGCGGTGGCAATTCTGCCACACACCAATAAACCCTCAGCGCCTGACCATCCATTTTGGGCCCACATCGAGGGTGGGCAGACGATCTATCTGTCATGTTTCAAGTATACACCACTCAAAACACAAATGCCCCTACTCAACCACTTCCAGTGGATTGGATGACTCATCCGCCAACCACCAATCCACTGCCCACCCTGTACACTTTCCGGCATGGGGCACAATCCTACCTCCTCCACCCCCAAAGCCTGATGCAGCAGCTGCACCTGCAGCCACCAATCAGCCTCCTCCCCACCCCAATGCCATAAATAATTCCTCCAATCAAACATCAGATAGGTTTCAATTTGATCCCATGTGTCTACAAACAAATCAAACAAACTGCAACCATATGCTGATTCCCAATCCAAATCAACCAAACCCATGGAAATTATTAGATGAAATCAACGAATCAGGTAACTTCATTGAAGAACCATTGCTGCAAGTTGAGCGGCTCTGTAACGCAGAATGGGATTCAAAATTCCCGCCTCAGAAATATGTTCTTAAACCTAACGCCAAACCGTTCTAAGTGACCACCAGCTTGCAGTAGAAGCAGCTGCCACACCAGATTGCCATCCACTCCGCAAAGCTGCCGCCAAATCTGTGGCTGCGATTGCAGGAGGAATTCCACCTCCCTTTATTCCCAAAGATTTTACTACACAAAGTAAGCTCAATATGAAAACTTTACACAAAAATGCCTCTGAAGCCATCCAGAACGTGGTAACAGTAGCACGGAATCTGAAAGCAAAAATACTAAACCAACATTGCCACATTTGTTAAACTCCCAGACGCCCACCTCAAAGCTGAAGACACTTTGGCTAAATACATTGTTGGCCTTATGATGGCTGGCAACTATTTGGAAGTTCCAGTCATCAAGAATTTGAACCCCATGCCACCAATGCCCCCACACCCTTACTATCTGCCTTAGCACGCACCCTACTCTGAGATGAGATGGATGCGGCTGAAGATGAGCCCCTGATCCTCCCTCCCCATCCACCATGGAGGGATAGCAGTATTTGCTACCCACCTGGTTGGATATTTGTTAGGTATGATTCAATTAATCCGTCCATTTTGGGAATTTTGTTTGAATCGTTAATTTTTTATTATGATTTTAGTTTTTAGTTCAGTAATGTCCATCCCCTGGTCAGCTTAATCCGGTTAAATAAAAATTTTAACAGATGTACACTTAGGTGATGTACAAATGTTTGCATGTGCTAGTTTATCTTGACAATATACCATTTTTTTCAAGGATGATTTACCAAGCACATAGTTCATCTTAGTCAAGTTTAAGCGGTTATGGCAAGCCTTGTTAAAACTAAAGCATCAAAATGCTCTTTCTTTCAGAGCAAAATGGATTTTTTGGGCAATAAGGTAGGTAAAGCCAGAATATCCCCAAAGGACAAGAGGGTTATGGCATTTCTAAGACGTCCCGCCTAAATCCCTATGGATGTACAGGTTTTTTGTGTATATTTGGTTATTATTGCCAGTTTATTCCCCATTTTTCTGACATCTCTGAGCCTTTATTATATCTATTGAAGAAGGGTATACCCTCTCAATGGAAAGAAGAGCAACATCAAGCCTTTGATCTTTTACTCACAGCTCTCTCCCATTCAACAGTACTTATCCATTCCAACTTCAATAAACCCTTTCTACTTTTTACTGATGCTAGCAATATAGCTATCAGAGCTATATCATCTCAGCATAATGAAAACTTGGTGGACCATCCCTTCGCCTACTAAAGCAAGACCTTAGCCAGAGCTGAACGCAACTATAGCGTTACAGAATGTAAATGTTTGGGGGTACTACTGGCTATTATGCATTTTTTGACCCTACTTATATGGGAATCATTTTCCTTTGATTTCCAATCATGCTTCCCTGCGGTGTTACAACAAATGAAGGAAGCTGATGGGAGGTTAGCCCACTGGGCTTTAAAACTTCAAAATTATGACTTTTCTATTGCTAATCAACCAAGACCCATCCACCAAAATGTGGATTGCTTATCTAGGCTCCCCATGATAACTCTAATTGACTCTGAGGAGGATCAACTCTACAACCTTCTAACCCAATTACATTTATGGAAACACTATTCCCTGACTCTTCAAAAATAGTTATAAAAAATCGGCAAATCATCAGGTTAAAATGGCAAACTGTACAAACTTGTATCTCGAAAATGGTTGCCCTACATATGCCCATTGGTGAGAACTGACATCATATTGGAGGGACTAAGCAAGTCAGTATGGGGGATTTCAGAAAACCTATTAGTGGCTCAAAATTAATGTTACTGTGAAGTAATGCTTGTCCTAATCCAAGATGTTTTGTATTCCTGCTTGCTATGTAAAAGTCAAGCTGAACCTAATCCCTGACCTCAACATCTGATGGTTCCGCCCTGTGACCATTCCATACTATTAGTATTGATGTTGTGGAACCCCTCCCACGAGCCTCCATTGGTCATTGATTCCTCTTTTTAGCTGTAGATCACTTTAATAAGTGGATCAAAGTGATTCTCTACCCTATTCTTTGGCAAAAGCTACCGCCACGTTTTTATATAATTGTATTATCACCTAGAATGATTGCCTTTCAAAACTCTCTCTGATAATGGCAAAATTTCCGATAATCACTGGTGAATGATTTAGCTGAACTGATGGGATCCACTCAGGTATTTTCCATTCCCTACCATCCTGCAACCAATGGAATGGTAGATTGGGCAAATGGTACTTTAATTGCAACTCTCCAGAAGATGGCCACGACTGACCCCCATTAATGCCCAATAGTTGCCTAGTGTAATTCTGGCCTACAGAATAAGTTATAATATATAATTAAGGTGTCGCCCTTCCAAGCGTTATATGGAAGAAATCTTAGCTGCCTTCTAGAGTGCATTCCCTGCTAAATCTAGCTTCCCTCAAAGCCCACAAGCCACTATGCAAAGTATTGCCAATAAGATTATCTGTATTCAGGACCTAGCTTCTGAAAACCTACTGCTACAACCAATAGAAAAACCAGTTAGTTTAGTGAATATCATGAGCCTCTGCACAATTTCCAACTGGGTGATCTAGCCAATTTCTACCATCATTGGCCTGGAGATCATGATAACAAATTGGGAACTAACTGATTGGGTCCCAACGAAGTTAAATATAAGCGAGGTAACAAAACATACAATTGTGGAGGTCGCTCAGAGCACCATGGTAAATTATGTACACAGTTAAATTCTCAGGCATTTTCCCTCTGTGCCATGATCTAGAGGTGGGCTTTATTAGGTTTCCTGCTTGAACTAAGATTCACCTGTTTTAGATGATGGGAACTAAACCTGATCTGACAAAATAGCTAAAACTAATTTTAGGGATAATCCCTGGTGAAGTTCAACGTCTTTTAATATTAGTTATCAACCCTGACTGATGCGCTTAAATAGTACTCATCCAAACCCCCTAATGCCAGGGTTCAAACCTGATCTATGCAGCAATTAAATTCCATTTGTAGAAATGAACAACCTGCCACAGAATCCCTGATTGGTAAATAGTTTAGATCTTTGCTCAAAACTCTTGAATATTTACCAAGTACAAAACTCCATGATCTCCCATATAAACCTGTGTCTAAGCATATAAACTGGACTCTCTTTTTTCCATTTGACTTTTTTGGCCTACCTCTATTTGTTTATGGGCGAAAATATAATTAGGATTTACCACTCAAGAGACTTTATCCTGAGTGAAGTCTTTCAGGCCATGCAAAGAAAAAATTATAATCTAGCACCAAGGAACTTCAGGCTTTCTGGCCTTAAAAATAAAAGGATAAGTGGTCTAAACCCCTTATTCCCAACAAGCATCAAGGAGTTCTTTAATAGTCTGTTTGTGCTTTATATATAGATAAAAATATAGTGTATATTTAAATAAAGATATAAAGCAAATCAGTAAGTTTGTTTTTAGGGGCGTGGCAAATAGAGTTCCAAACTTAGTGAAATAAAGATGCCATCTCATTATTCTAAGCAAACTAAAATTTTAAAATAATTGAATGGTATAGTATAAGATCCTCATTGATCCCAACAATGATGGCTGGCTATGAACCTAAACTAGATAAAATTTTAATATATATCTTTTAGTTAATTATATTTAGATCCCTTATAAAAAAAATTGAAACCACCATAGAAAGGATATTCTTAAAATTCCTAACTTTATATATGCCAAATACTCATGAAACTAATTATCACACATGCATTAAAGATACATTGTGCAAGGGCGAAGCATCCAGTGATAGTCAAAAGAATTTATTGGGTTTTATAAAACATGGGCTTGATATTTTATTGTCACCCTTCCAGGGAGCTTTCCTACGCGTCATTCTTTTAGATCATCTAAGCCTAATAAAATGTTATAGTGGCACAGCCCAGCACTGAGCCCAACCTCATCTTAGAAAAAAAAAGCTTATATGTTTCATAGTTAAAAACTGAACTCAAGGTGATATGCAACATCTGGGAGCCTTGTCATTATAATGAAGACCCAATCATTAGATGCACTAATTTTAGAATACAGTATATACCATATCAGACCAAGAGCAGCGAGGGTTAGGAGTTGTCTTCATTTTAATTAATAACAAAGAGTAATCGGATTTTTGTCCTGCTACTTCTCCTAATTAAGTTCACTATTGAATAATAATCAAAGTTTACTAATAAGTTAATTTAAAATAGGGTTGACAAGAAAGCCGCTAAAATAAGGCAGTTACCTAAGCTCAACTAGCACATGTCTAAGTCATCTAACAAGTAGTAAAATTTTGGGTCTGTTTTTGTATTTTGAATTATACAATAGATAATCCAGATCTGGTGCTAAGTTACTAGACTTAAATATATTGCATGCATAAAGCATATTGACCTAGAGCTAAGCACTATATTTTTATTTTATTTGAGGTAGGCCAACCTGGGGACAATACCGCACCAATTAGGGGAGTGAAGAAAATGGGAAAGGAGGATAAAATCTGGAAAACCTCCATGCGCGGCGTATGATAGGCCAGGAACTCCATGGACCGCCTTTGACATTTGCTATCTCAGGTTGAGCATTGGTGCACAATGCCAACACAGTCATAATTGTCCCCTACTTAAAGTTCAAATACCGGAATCAAACTTGGGGAGGCAGCGGTAGAGGTCCCTACTCTATCATTGGGGTATCCTACCCTTGGAGCTAAGCACTATAAATTTATACTTAAATTAACTTGATAATAGTTATTTATATAGCAAAGGAATTGGAAGATTTATCAAGGTATGTGTAACTCATTTTAGGCATAACCATAAAACCACACTTGATGCAGTGACTTTTGTCAGAGATTCATCTTTTAGCAGTACTATTAAAAATAATGTGCCAAAGGCACTTCAAACGTTGAAAATAGCATCTTGAGACTTTTCTTTCTCGTTGCAAACACTTTTGCAACCCATTCAATTCAAGACTAAATCTAGTTTGATAATCTCATAGAGGGGATTAGTCTGCGCCCATGTCTGGGAGCAGTTGGGCAAGCAAGGCAAGAGGAGCAGGCGGAAGGCCCGCGGCCTCTAACGTTTGAAAACGCCCCGGAGAATCCGGCGGAATAGAAAAAAATCTAAAAAAACTGGCGGTCACAATTTCCCCGAAGATACTCGTGTGGCAAGCATGATGCAACCAGTACATCAATATGCCACATTCCCAGCCACTTTTGTTGGTGGAATTTGGAGTCCGTGTGTATCTGGACATCCAAAAAACGGCCCTATGGGAAAAATTTTGTGAAGATGTACACAAAATTTTCCTGACCACGGTGTACGTTGCACCTCACTCCATGTCACGCGGTTGGCTGGACCTAGGTTCTGAAAGCAAAATAGCAGCAGACGAGGCTGCAGCAGTGCGTGTAGTGGTCGACCTCCCCAAAGGGCAATGGGTCGTCAAAACTAAACACACCAGATGGACAAAATTGAACCAAATTTTCATCACATTTGACTTTTGCCTACTACGGTAAAACGTGACATTTTGGAGCAACACCTAAAAGATGGTCTCGCCATATATGGCGAAATACAATCTTTCAAAATGCAACGTTTCACGCTGATGCCACACCTGTGCACTGGCAAAGCCATCGCAGTTCTGACCCCATCTGAGGAGATCGTGAAGGACCTAACCCAGATCCTGCACTCCACCTTTATTGACATTGCAGGGCACACCACCCACCCATTCCGGATAACGGTGGACAGCGCGCCCCCCATTTGCACCCACTGTGACGCGTTCAGCCATAAGGCACACACGTGCCCCATTAAAGAGGGCGTTACATTCCAAGAGCACCCCTTGGCAGCCATGGCCAGCGGAGAGGCGCACTATGAACCAACCGCAAGCACCAAAGAGGCTTTCCCATGGGGAGCACAAGGCTGCTACCTATTGGTAAAGCTCATCTCCCTGCAGGAGCAGAAGAAGGCCAAGCAGGCCTGTAGGACTGCGGCCAAGGAAGCAGCCAAGGTCACCACCACCATCCCACACTCACAACGCCAGGAGGACATGGAGACCTTTGCGGCAGAAGCAACTCGGGAATCCATCACCCAATCAGATTGGGAGGCCCAAGCCAAACGGGCCACTCAATCTGAGGATCTGATGGGAGATTTGATCTCACCCAATCGCTGCACCCAAGCCCCAGTTGAAACCGACTTGGGACCTATCCCAACTGAAAAAATTTTTTTTGCCCCACTCGACGGTGCACCAAACTTATCCGCACCGCAAAAAATTCATCCGATGTCGGGAAAACAAAAAGTGAAGGCCAAAGCCAACGCGACTTTTTCCACAAAAATTAATAAAAACCCTGATAGCGTTGCTGCTAATACCCATGCTGCTGTGAAAGCCCATGGGGACCTGGAAGAGGCTGGTGGGTCAGGGGGCCCACCCCCTCGCACCTAAGGTGTGATGGGGGAAACCTTCACTCTAGGGACGTTGAATATCACTGGACTCAAGGCCTCCCCATCCCAGGATAAGAAACTGAGTTTTTTACAACACAATTTACCCGTGGATATCCTGGCCATCCAGGAAACCCACTATCCACGAGGTTCTGAGGATGCTTGGAAAACAATGCTCCTACCATCCCTATCCTTTTGGTCAAAGCACTGTGAGGTGCTAATTTGGAAAAACAATTTTTTCAAATTTACATCTTCAGAAACATTCCTAAATGACTGAGTGCTCATTGTCACCTTCTCTTGGGCCGATGTTGCACACACAATTCTCAACATTTATGCCCCAAACGGTGCACAAGAGCGTCGGGAATTTTTTCATCAGTCAAATCCCTCCCGCTACCCCCCAATTCTTTCCTAATCAGCGACATGAACTGTTGGCTAACCTCACCAACGGACTGGTGGCCGCCCTCACCCCACACCCCACAGGGTCACATAGAACTATGTGTTCTAAAAGCCACCCTTGGGTTAATGGATGCGCTGCTGTGACATGCCCCACTGCTTGAAAACATGACGCGTCCCCACACATCCACAATGGCCAATTAAGGTCCATGACCCGCATTGACCTTATTCTAGCGCCGGCGAAATTCCAACCCCACATCTCCCACTTCAAAACAACGAAAATGGAATTCTCCAACCACCGACTGGTCTCGATAACATACCACTTACCCATCACAGTTGCAAAGGCCCCACATTGGTGCAAAATCTGCCCCCCAGAGCTTGCGTCGCCAGGATTTTCCATGTGGGTGGAAGAGGCAACTTTGGCAAAATCGTTTGTTGCACCGTTTTGCATGGACCCCATTTCCACATGGGCAACTTTCAAAAAAGACACCATCCGCCACTATCACAATCTCTCATCCAGATGCTCACGAGCCACATCAGCGGTTATATCGCGCGCGCTGGCGGAATTGGCCCACTTGGAGTCCAACATTCCAGCCTCAGGATATAGCCCTGCATGGGGCCAGAAGTGGGCGGAGGCAGCAGCACACCTCAACGCACTTGAAAGGCAACACAAACATTGGGTTTGTGTCCAATACAGGGCCACATGTATCACCAAAGGTGACAAGTGCACCGCATACTTCTTCAAAAAAAATTTTGCACCATGCCAGAGCGTGGCCTGCACACAGGTGCAAAGATCGGATAATTCTATCATAGACACACCAGCCAAAGTGGCAATCGAAATGCAAAGATATTACTCTGAGTTATACCGAGCCAAACCAATTCAGCCAGCTGAAATGGCGGAATTTCTCGACAGAGCTCATATCCACTCCGTTTTCCAATACCCAGAAATAATGAATTTAATTACTCCAAACAAATTATGGACTACCATTCGCGGTGCGCCAAACCAAAAATGCCCAGGCCCAGATGGCATTCCATATGAGTTCTACAAAAAATATTTTAAATACATATCCCCATTGCTGCTAGCCTCACTCAACCAAAGCCTGTTGGAAACGCGCCTCCTACCAGGAGGACATGAGGCTTTTACAGTCACACTCTTCAAGAAAGGGGATAGGCTAGACTTAGCCAACTGGCGCCCCATTTCTCTAACAAACACAGACACCAAAATTTTAACAAAAATCATGGCTAACCGTTTAGGGACTGTAGCATCTGCCACTATCTCTCCAGAACAATTCAGTTACATCCCAAGAAGGTCGATTTGGGATAACGTGCACTCTGTGGCTAATGTGTGTCAGTCCACAACATCTGGGGTACTTGTATTCTTGGACCAACAAAAGGCCTATGATAGAGTAAACTGGGAATACCTTAGGGCCTGCCTCCAACAATTCCGCCTACCTCCCCGCTTCATTAACTGGGTGATGCTGCTCACGGAATCTGCAACAATGGCTGTGCGCGGCCCAGGTTCCCTAACGGATGTAGTCCATCCTCAAAGGGGCCTGCGACAAGGGGACCCCCTGAGCCCACTCTTATACAACTTCAGCCTTGACCCACTACTGCGAAATGTGAATGCCCAACTCACTGGGGTTCATGTGCCAGGCCAAACCCCAGTCAAGATGATGGCATTTGCAGATGATTGCGTGGTGGGGGTGTCTAATAATAAAGATGCACGCGCGCTTGAAGCCCTCATCCAGGAATATTCCCTGGTAAGCAACGCGGCACTGAATGCCTCCAAAACCGAAATCATCCTCCTTGGTCAGTTTCAGAACTGCTGGGCCCCAGAAAGTAGTTCCCAACCCAGCCCAGCTGCTCGCCCAAGTCCACGCCTTTTAAACTTAAAACACACCGCTCCACTGGTGCTCCCCTTTGTGCCGCGACCTACCATAGGACCGGTACGCCATCTGGGCGTGTGGTTGGAGGCAGGAGGATACGCGTCAGCAGTAATGGAGGGCCATATACTGGACAACGTGACGAAGCGAATCGCCTCTCTCATAGCCCACCCTACTACCCTCACTGGCAGGGTTGTTCTTGCCAACTCTATGCTCCTATCCAAAGTCTGGTTTGGAGCCCACGCCATCCCCTTCTCCCCAAGCTTCTTCAAATCCCTGTATGCTTTGCTACAAGGTTGGCTTTGGTCAGGCCGCCCTCCACCAGTACGGCTAGAGGTCATGTTTGGCCCTCATCATCATGGTGGCATGGGCCTACTTTACTTCAAAGCCCATGCCGCCAAGATCCTAGGATCCTGGATTGCGGCCGTCACTGCTCCTACACTCCCATCCCAACACTGGTCCCGCGCGGCCCACTCCAACTTCTCCCGAGCCTTATGCCTCAACAATCCATCAAACCCCCACTCCCTGATGAAATACCTCACATCACACACATCAGCCACAGGTCCTCACGGGACAAAAAACCACTAAAAACGAATCCTACTCTCCATGCGAAGCGCAGAGTGAAGAATTCGTATTAGTGGACATACAACCCATAGAGGCCTCCCCTCTTCTCAGTTCACACAAGAGGTACAGGGGCTACCCATCAATGATGGCGTGATCCCCATTCGACCCTATGTCCTATCCAGGGTGGACTACCTGGACATGATGGACATCCCTTATTCCACTGAGACCCAAAAGACTATCTGGAAATACGCACACCATCCTCTGTTGCAGCCTCAAGTCCGTTCCCATGTGTGGCGCTGCCTGAGGCGGGTGTGTGTGTGTGTGTGTGTGTGTGTGTGTGTGTGTGTGTGTGTGTGTGTGTGTGTGTGTGTGTGTGTGTGTGTGTGTGTGTGTGTGTGTGTGTGTGTGTGTGTGTGTGTGTGGCCATCGTACAGCTGAGCGCTCTAATGCTTTACACTCATCCTGTGTCGTGTGTGGCCAGTATGGAACGCTGTTTCACCGCCTGGAGAAGTGCCCCACCTCTAAAGTAATATGGCGCGAAGTCCAACGTCTGCTAGACCAGGATCAAACACATCCCTTCAGTCTGTCAAGAGATATGTTTGCTTCATCAATGGCCTCCCCCTCCCACCCTCACTTCGTGCTCTGGTGGTTGCAATCGCCATGTGGACTATCCACACGATTGTCTTGGATGCCATCGCCGGATCCATCCCCACCCTCCCTGAAGCTGTCCACAGATTCCAGTCTCATTTGGTGGATCACTTTCAAGCGTGGATGTTTGGATATCTCCCACCACGTCGCCAGCAGCTGGTCTCCTCCTGGTTCCCAGTCTGGTTCATCAAATCAGACCCCTTCCTCCACACGTGCTCAATAGTGGCTCGCCCCCTACACACGTTCCCTCCCCCTTCCCATAAGTGGCGTTCCCGCTGGCAACTAGAGATAGCATCGCTTCTCTGGGGTGCCTCACCTGGTACTGAGTTTTGTCTCGTCTGAGTCATATTTGGAAGTGTCCGTCCCATGGTCGGCCTTCCCCGCAATAAATTAAAAAATTAAAAAAAATTAAAAATAATGTGCCACCCTTTAAGAAAATATTAACCGCTGTTATATAAGTGCAAAAAATACTTTTCACCTGGTAGCACCTATCAAGCAATTTTATAATAAAGATACATAAACTTTAGAACTCCAAATTCCACCATCCACCTTAGCCATGATGTCCTTGGCTCTCCACTGGCTGCTCCAAGGTGGTGGAAATGGTTAAACTCGCCTTCATCATTTTCATCCAGTAAGAAATAACTCTCATACTGGGTCATTCAGCATTATCGAATCATGTGCTGATTCATTTCACCCCAAGGATCCAACTTCACCTTGCACGTTCCCAATCTGTGCCTCAAATTTCCCTGGTGCTAGCCTAAAGCAACATGTGATTTAGCCTTCAGGTTGAATATGTAAAATCTTTAATCATATGCTGACAATTGATAATCAAATTAGATAAGGCAGTAATGGAACCCGCCAGCTTTATTAATCTCCACCCCTAAAATGGTATTATGACCTTGGCTTTACTTTTGAAGCCAACACTATCACTGTGGCGACTGCGCCCCTAATATTCCAAAAACCCCTTCCCAACCACTCATACCCAGCTCCCAGCAGACACCACTATGGAGGTTAAGAGTTTCTTGTCTGACCACCCACCTTCCTCTCTGTGCTCCATAAGGAGCTAATGATTGGTTTGGGCGCCTATGACTATAACCCCATCCTTTAGTCTTTGGTCATTAATGGTTCCACTCGTCTCAAATGGCCTTGGTCACTTGCCACAATCTGCTCTCATTCTAACTAGTTCTCCCAGTTGATTCCCTTGCGTTCCATTATCCCTTCTGCCCCAACCATATGTTATGGGCCTGTGTAAAGGGAGGAAAATCTGTACACCTTGTTTTAAGTTTACACTTAAAAATTAAAATCCCATCCCTTGATGCTTCCTCTTGCTCTGAGAACACATCTACTGGAGTATAATATGCTGCTATCCCTGAAATTTTTTGGTATGGAGTACAATACTACCTCACCTGTCAGGAAAGTGGCAGATGAAGTTTAGACTGGCCTGATAGATGGGATGCAGGAACACCCAAAATCCGAGCCAGAATGCCAGGGTCTTGCTACTCAAACAAGGTTAAAAGGTGCTGGTAGATTTTTAATTAAGAAGTGACAATGGGATGCAAATGAAAAAAACAACCTGGCAAGAAACCAGGCTTTAGTAGTCTCAGGGATAATATGCCTGGTCATAGGAAGTTTCAATATTGGGGAAAATTCCATTAAGTCCTTGACATGATAGGCCCAATTGACTGCGGTGGGGATCAAAGTTAATAAAATGACTGAATATCTAGTTGATAAAAGGCCCAAGATGCCACATTGCAGATGTCATGTGGTTTGGCAAAGAAAATTTTGTACTTAACTATGTAAATTGGAGCGCATAAATATTATTATTGATTTTAAAGTAAGAGAATCAATAGTCAATTTCTTCAGTGGATTACAACAACTTAGATAGCCAATCAATTAGTGAATAGCTTAAGAAAGCTTGGATCAGGGCCCTTGAGATTCACCCTAACCCGTAAAACTTCTGGTGAGGGGGAAACTAACTTATTTTGAATTGACATTAAAATTGTTAGTGGTGGGATAAGTCATTATTGATTTGTCCATGGATGCACAAATTGAAGATTTGCCTTGGTTCTGATGATTTGAGTGATGTTGTCTTGCTAATGGGCAATGGGAACCCAGCCAAGGCCACCCCATGTAGGTTCAGTCCCAAGAGGTTGGAAACAGGTTTGGGGCGCCCAACCTGCCCGCACCCAATTGCTTTGGCATCCATTTGACCAAGCTAGATTTTAAAGATGAAGCTTTCAATTCTTTTTGGGGAGGGTTCTGCGCTGGTGGCTACTTTTAAAAAATGGCCAATGCCATTGACAACTTTTACCAAAGATTTGACATTGGATGCTTTATACGCTGAAGTTACACGGCCGTTGGAAATTGTTGTCAATGGTTTTAAGCTGTTGGGACTTGAAGCTGAAGGCTCGTTGTCATCAGACACATTTAACCATTTTACCCCATGTGATTGCCAATTATTTGGTAATCTGACACAAAGTCCCTTGATTTCAGTATCAAGTCATCCAAAGGTAATACCAGGATAGGTGGCAGGGCCCTCAAAGGTTAAGCTGTGACCCACCGCTCATCCACCACATGGTCAAGGTAGTCCTGGGAGATGAGTGGGGAAGCTGGCCTTTTTAGACCTTTTTGGATGGGAAAGGGAACGCCACCTGGTCCAAGCAAAGGGGACGCCCCCAGACTTACACCACCTCTACCAAAACTGTTGCTGCAGCAGCTCCTGCAGCACCCAATCAGGTCCATCCTTATCCTGCTTCACACCCAACTCAACCAATCAGGAAGCAGCTTAAGCTTCAGTTTGCTCCCAAAATCTCTCTAATTCCTCAGTCAAACCACAATTTTACACCAATGCTTTCAATTCAGTTCAACTATAATCACTGGGTCTTATTGGCTGAAATTTTGTAATTGGAGGATACTATTAACAAACACATATACCATTGAACGGTTTCTAAAAACTCATTAAGATGAAATTTCTCCATTTAATATTTCATCCCACAAAAAAGGGCGCATCATTAATCTCTTATCATCAGCTTGCTGTTGAAGCAGCTGCTCCACCTGACTGTCATCTATTCTGAAAAGCTGTAGCTAATTCTGTGGCGATGATGGATAAGGTTGTTCTCCCTCTGTTAACCAGACACCCTTACCAGTGCAGGGAAGTGTGACTTCCTTAAACTCATAAAAATACCCCTGGTTCAGTCTTGAATGTCATTGCAGTGATAAAAAACCCCAAAGCTAATATCATCTATACCAACATTGACACCTTCCTAATCTCCCCAAAGCACATCTCCAGATGAAGCAAAATCTTGAAAATTTACTTTGGCGCCTTTGCTGGCGCGTACAATGTATTCCTTCCCCCTCCCTTGGGTGATATTGCACCCCATATGGCGAATGTCTCACCTTCTAGCTTTCTTCATGGGTCTACATCTTGCTTCATTCCAATAAAGCTGAGGATGAGCCCCCTGATCTCCCCTTCCCTCCATAATGGTCATCTAGTAATTTGCCGTTGACAGCCTGGTTGGTTTTGTTTTGTTTAGGGTTTGGTGCCATTTTTCTCAATTGAGCTTTTTTTTCAATTATCTTTTATTTATATTTTTTGGTAATGTTAATCCCCTGGTCAGATTACCTTGAATAATAAATTATAGAAGCGCAAATAATCTAAGTGAATTAGGTATATGCATATAATGAGAGATAACCATGGTATAGATTTAGGAAGTTTTGAACTATTTTCTGAGTGCACCAATTACTTTAATTTTTCTCATTTTAGTGATTTCTTGTTACCTTATAAGATAGAATTGAACAATAGTATGAGATCTATAAGATGGGTGAAAATTGGTGTCTTTGAACATAGTGATGTTTATCAAGACATCATGTCCTTAGATCACTAAAGTTATAAGTAAAGGTGAAGCAGGTTCTCAATATCTTTCAAACAGCAAACAAACATATTAAAAATTATAACTAGTTGGTAAAATTATATAGCCGTGATAAAAGTTGGTTTTAATTTTAAGGTATAATCAGATAAGCATTTATTGCACAGAAAATTATCACACAAAGATAAAAGTTAAGTTATCATATAGTTAAACTTAACTTACCGTCAGAGTTCTATAGCTATATAATCTATTTAAACTTTTATATAGGAGATTTCTCTAAAATGATCAATTAACATCAAAATATAGATATAAGTCTCTTTTATGGACATCAACAAAGAAATTATAATTTAGTAATCTAATGAAAATTGTAGTTGTTCATAAGAGCTTCAGATCACACTTATCATATATATGTGTATATAGGTTATCAATGATAAATATCTTACTTAAGATTAAGATTATTGGAAAATGATGTGCAGTGAGTAAACGGCTTCTATCAAGAGCTATAACCTACTATTAGAGTGATTAAAAAAGTAGAAGATGTTCTTCTATCATTCCATAACGTTTCATTTTTTAACGTTTTACTTTATTGTTGTAAGGCATAGCCAGATTGAATGGTAGTTATGGATGAACACTAAGCTTATAAAATATAAAATAGTTTGGGTTCATAATGTAATTTGCTTGTTAGCTTTATGTGATGTAATTTGCATGCCTTTACTTAATGGTAATATAGTATTTCTTGCTTAAAAAATATATCAAACTAAGGGCAGATTTTTATCCCTTTAGGTTAATATTTCTGTCACATCACTAAACATGATATTGTGAGTCAATTTATAACGTAGTTTGTAAAGAATTTTCTTAAAGTAGTCTAATTGGGTATAATTTACACAAATATCATTTTTTGTTTATCATGCAACAATAATCTTGTTTTGTTAAAAAAATTTATATCTAAAGTTAAATTATTCAAAGTTCATTAAAGTTTATGAGTAAATTTTTTCTTTAAATTTAAATTTATATTTGAGGTAAGCTGACCAGGGGATGAATATTACAAAAACAAAAACCAAACAAACAAACCAAAAACATTAACCAAACACCCTAAATGAGCGGTGAGACACCAAAAAAAATGAAAAACAACCTACCAGGTGTAGCAGCGGTGAACCGCTCATCCTACCATGGTGGAGGTGGAGGGGGATCAGGAGGATTATCAATTTCTACTTCACCATTGAAGAGGCAGATCAATGCTGAGAGCAAGGGGGTTGGCATCCGCAGGATGAGAGTCAAGATAAGATAGATAATTATTGAGATCGTCATTGGCAATTTGAGCCTGAAGCAAAGCCTCCAGGAGTTCAGCAACATGGTGTTTGGCTTATATGCATGCATCAGGAAGCTAAGAGAATATTGTAATATTTGCTCTGGTGATATTCGTGGTGGGATAGAAATATGCCAGTGCAGAAAAATGCTTGACAGCTGAAGTGGTAGTTTCAGTTAATCGTTCAATTTTCATTTTTGCAACCTCAGGGAAATTGGGAGGTAATTGGGTGATGTGTATCCCTTCCTTGAATTCAGTGACAAAAGAGATCCACAGCATTGCAGCTGGCAAATTTTTGGGTAAGGCCACCACGGCCTCAGCAAGCTGATGGTCACTCAAGAAAGGGGTAGCGGTGGGTTTGGGGACATATTTCTTGGGTGGGAATGGGGCATCATAGTCTGAAGGCAGATATGGTTCTAAATCAATTGGAAATTCTGAAAGTGGGACAAGTTCACCAGATTTGGTTACTTCATCCAGTAAGTCCCAAGGATTTTGGTTGAGAGAAATTGAGTCAGAGAGATGTGGCTGTGGTTAGGTAATGTTTGTGGTGGGAAGTTGTTTGGTTTGAATTTGGGTCCAAACTTGCTCCTGATTGGTTAGATTGTAAGAAAATTGGCTGGCTTGGACTTTGGTTGCAAGGTTTCGCTGATTTTTTGAGCTTTCAGCTGGAGGGGGTGAGGGCAGCCAAAATCCCCACTCTAACACTGTTGGTGTGGCCTCATGGATGGGCTTGTCAGTTTCTGCATTTTTTGTTCTGTATTATCAGGCCTTTTTGGAATGGTCCAATTCATGGCAGAGGGGTAAAACTGTACAGCCATTGTCGATGCAAACCTAAAAGAAATGATCTGGTTTTAATGGGATATAGGCACACAGTAGGATATGCTGGGCTATGGTTGGCTGGTGGGGGTAATGGTGGCCATTTCCTGAGGTGCCTTTAGTCGCTCAGCACCACTCAGGACAAAGAAGTGGAGGATGGGTCTGTGCCATATCTGGACATCCTTGTCATCAATTCTTTATAGAGTGTTTGAGGGGGAAGATATGAGGGAAGTTTGCAAAGGTCACAACAAATGTGGTATCACTGGGGAGGTGTGTACAGGTGGTGGTAATGGGTGTGTTTTATATATTAAGAGCGCAGCTACTGCAGCGGCCACGTCCTCTTTGGTGGGAAAGCCTATATCAAAATAGACCTTATAAGGGCGGAAGTCAATAAATCCATCTGGTGAAAAGGTGGCCATTGCCAGCTCAATTATTGCTTTGTTGGAATATGGGAAAATACATTCATACTCGATGTAAAGACAAAAGGGAATACTGGATAAGGGTAGGGCTAGGGTGTGGTGTCAGGTTGGGTGGACTTGCGCTAGGTGCAGTACTAAGTCCCTTGGAGAGATAGATTGGCCTGTTGCATTAGGCAGGCTGTATGAGCCAGTCCACATGCATTTGCCTGCTGGGCGGTAAATGCTATCAGGTGGAGCACCACTGCCCCACACTGGGGCAACAGGTGGTGGATCCAAGAACATGAAATGGAAGAACGGTATAGTGAGGCAATGGTGGACAATTGACTGTTTTTTTCAAAATCGCTCAAAAGTGATGTCAAGTGGTGAAAGAGTTTAGGAAATTTCATCTTTATTCTTGATACTAAAAAAATAGCTGCCAGATTTAAATGTGACTGCACCAACCTTGATGATGCTCCATGTGAGGGATGCCAAAATGTGTATTAATATCTTAAATCTCTAAAATTTTACACTTTTTTAGTACTGAGTGACTGACATATTAAGCTTTAAGAAATTGCTGGAACTGTGAGCATTTAAGAGAAAATTAAAGTATGTTTTGCATGAATAATTGCATATAAAAAGTATTATATAAGATGCATATCACACATTCTCACAGTTGGTCAAACAAATACATATAAACCTGTAATTATTGCTTAAAATAGTTTTTGCAACAATAATGCTTTTTTGCATATTGTCCCCTTCACAAAGCTGTCAATAATCTGTGGTGAAATTTTTATCTGGTATGCTTCTTTTATAATACTATCTATCTTAGCCCTCTGAGTAAGCGTGACTTTTTATTTATGTACAAGAAAGCCAACATTACTATTTATAATATTGCAGTGGTAGCGCGGAACCCAAAACCAAGATCACTTACACCAATATTTCCACATTAACCAAGCTCCCCAACACCTGTATCCAAGCTAAAGAAAACCTTGCTATATATATTAACGGCTTGACCATGTGCGCCTATTTTAAACTCTCTTTCTGCTCAGCATAACTTTCCAAGAAAAATTACATGAAATTATAGAACAAATTGAATTTTCCCATAGTAGTTTTGCTCTGATGTCCTCGGATTCTCTGCCAGCTGCTCCAGTGTGGGGCAGCGGCAAAACTCCCCCCACCATTTTCCATCTGACAGGAAAACGCGCTAGGACTGGTTCACCCAGTCATTTCAAACTTATGTGCTGATTCGTTCCACCCAATGACCTAGATGCCCACCTTGCTCATACCCAAGTGGTACCATGCTGCCCCTAGTGCTCCCCTGGAGCAACATGCACTACAGCCTAAGGGTCAAATATGGAAAACTATTCCCATACCACGACCAAGCCATTATTAAAATGGCACAGGTGGTGATGACACCCGCCAACTTTATCAATTTCTGCCCTTACAAGGGGTATTTTGACCTCATCTTCACTTGCAAAGATGACGCTGCCACTGCAGCAACTGTGCCCCTGGTATTCCAGGGCACCCCTCTCCCCACAATTCGGACTTGGCTCCCAGTGGACACCACTTTGGTGGTCCAGTTTGCTAGCCTGCCCACCCACCTCCCCCTGAAGCTCCACCAGGAGCTGATGGCCAGTTTGGCAGCCTATGGTTCCAACCCCATCCTACAATTTGTGGTCCCAAATGGGGCCACACAACTTGCTGGGCCTCAGGCATATGCCACAATAAGCCCTGAATTTAGTAAATTTTGGTGGCAATTCTTCCATGCACCATTATTCCCTCAGCGCCCAACCATCCATTTTAGGCCTGTGTCGAGGGCATACAGATGATCTGCCCATCATGTTTCAAGTTGGACCACTCAAAACACAAGTGCCCCTCCTTAGCCACTTTTGACAAATCAATAATTCATCCACTAACCTCAAATCTGCTGCCCACCCTGTACAATTTCTGGTATGGGGCACAATCCTACCTCCTCCACCCCCAAAGCCTGTTGCTGCAGCTGCACCTGCAGCCACCAATCAGCCTCCTCCTCATCCCAATGCCATAAATAATTCCTCCAATCAAGCATCAGATTGGATCCCAGTTTGATCCCATGCTCTCTCAAGTGAATCGACCAAACCTCAACCATACGCTGATTCCCTAATCCAATTCAACCAAAACCCATGGGAATTATTGGCTTAAATTGACAAATCAGGTAAGTTCATTGAAGAATCATCTCTGCAAATTGAGCGAATTATTAATGCAGAATGGGACATTAAATACCCCCTCAACTTTATACCCCACAGTCAAACGCTGAATTATTTCACAGTGATCACCAGCTTGCAGTCAAAGCAGCTGCAACACCAGATTGTCATCCCCTGCATAAAGCTGTTTCTAAATCAGTAGCAATACTCAAAGGAGGAATTCCACCTCCTGTTATCCCTGCAAAATTAACTCCAAAAAGCAAAATATTGGTGAACCAGTATTACAAGAAATGCAAACAATGCTATCCAGAACGTGGCAACTATAGCACGGAATCCAAAAGCAAAAATAACCCAAACCAACATTGCCACGTTTGTTAAACTCCCAGACGCCTGAATCAAAGCTGAAAAAGCTTTAACTGAATATCTCAGTGCCATTTATCTAGCTGGAAATTCCCATGAAATCACAAACATCAGAGATATTGGACCCCATGCCACAGATGCCCCAACGCCATTACTGATGGCTGTGACACGCACTTTACTATGGGAGGAAAAAGCTGCTGCTGAAGAGGCTGCTGAAGACAAGCCCCCTGACCCCCCTCCCCTTCCACCATGGAGGGATAAGCGGCTTCAGCTGCCAACCTGGTTAGTCAGTTTTAGAAGTGTTTCACTCAATCCGCTCATTAGGGCGTTTTGTTTGAACCAAGTAGTTACATTAGTTTTTTTAGTATATTTTTAGTTTTGGTAATGTCCATCCCCTGGTCAGCTTGCCTCAAATAAATAACCATGTGCGCCTATTTTTTAATATCCCGCCATTAGGTACTTTGAGCTACACAGCTGATGCCCCCACGCCCATGCTCTCAGCCTTGGCTTGTATCTTACTATTAGATGAAGAAGATGCATCTGAGGATGACCCCAAACCCCTTCTTCTGCCATAGTTAAATAAGAAGTTATCTGCTTTCTCACATATTTGTATTGATTTTAGTTTTAATTTCTAAAATGCTTTCTATGGACGTTTTGGTCCATTTGATAGAATTCCATAATTACTTTAGCTCATTATATATTCAGTAATGTCTATGCCCTAGTTGGCTTACCTTGAATAAACAATAATTTTTGCATTTAAATATCACTATGATGAAACATGATCTCAACGCTACACACCAGATTCTAAACAGCAGTCAACAGTGGACAGAAGCTAGATGTGAAGATCCAAAGAAAGCAATTTTAGTCCCATCAGATAAAAAATTCATGGAATTAGTATTTGGGATACTTAAAAATTTCTTTTGTTTACCTAGAAAAGGGTAGATCATTACAAAAAAATATTAGTTATCTCTTAAAACTGGAATTGTAGATCTGTCAGAAAAGACCATATTGGAGAAAAAAAAATAATTACATTCAATTCACCCACCCACAGAGGTGTTTTAAAATGTGAACTGAGAGATCTTGCTATGAATTGCTCAAGAATCTACCCTATTCTCCATATCTGACTCCTTCTGATTATCATCTCTTTCTGAAAATCAAGCACTTACTCTCAGTATGACGTATTTTTTTGATTAAGAAGTGATTGCAACTGCACAAGTATTTGAAAAACTTCCAAAGAATTGCTACAGATATGGCAATTACATTAGATCACCAATTTATTATATTTATTGGTCTTAAGGGGGATATTACTAAAATATAAAAAACTTTCTGAAATCATAAAATTTGGTTTTTTATTTCAGGCTGAGAACTCTTCAGAGACTTTGTAAGTTCTCTAAAGTGAACTTTTTTATAAGATTTTTTTTACATGTTTTTTATAAAATTTTTTGTTTGGTGTTTGCTTTTATTCTTATCATACTTAGAAAATGTATCTATGGGTATATTAATATTTTATCGTGGTAGTGATTTCAGTTAATACTATATGATTTTTTAGCATTTTTAGAGTAATATTAGTAATCTTCATATCAAAATTTAGTATTTATTTTTTTAAGAATTAGATTTAATTGTTTTTTTGTTAGGTCTGGTATATCTTTTAATGCTTTGTAAGTGGCATCCATTTAATTAACTAGTAAAGTACAAAGCTCTAATATGATAATATTACCTTAGATACCCAGATGCACTTGGCTTAATTTCCCTTTTTGCCCCAAAGATTTTATCAGATTAAAGTAAGGATATTGATGGCTTGAAGGTATATTAAGGTCCAGCATCATAATAATGTTAGTTTCTACCTTATTTCTTAAGATTAAAACTGTACCAGTAATCTATTATTTTATTATCATACTTTAGTTTCTATTTATTAACTCAATTTTATCATCATTTAAACTTATAATAGTAAAAAGTAATTTAAAATATATAATTATATATGTCTGCAGCCTTATATAGATTTTGAGCTTACATTATTCTGGCTGTAGTGCGTAGGAATGCAATCTACTGTACAGGTAAGAATCTTTTACTAAAACTCACATAATCCTCTTGCTCTTATAAATTCTGTCCGCTTGATGAGGTTTGCTTCCTATACTCTCTGTTATAGTTTAAATCTTTTTAGGGATTGGGCTTAAAATTACAACTTAAACCTAGAAAAGAAATTATTTTATTACATAATTAGAGATGTTATTTTACTTGATTTGTTGCCTTAGAACAAGGACATCCCGATGGAAGATTGATCAACAATGAGTACAATGGGTTTAATGATTACATTGGTACTCAATTTCAGGAAAACAACTCATTAGAGTCAAGAACAGGTGCGTGACAATTCTGGAAGGGTTAGAGGCTTAATGAAAAGGGTGGACATTAGACCTGCACCAACTAATTTTTGGGTGTTCATTTTTAGTGAAACTTAACAAGAATTAGCCAAAGTATTCAATTGCTTGATTTTAAGTCAATAATTTGACTAAAAAATCTCCCCCTTTACTTAACCATACTTTAGGTAACTCAATTATGGAAGGGGTTGCTTAAAATGATATGGTTTTTAAAAATTTTCATGAGTCCTATTGATGATCTTCCAGTTGGACAAGTGCTTAGTGGTATAAACATTAAAAAAGTGAAAACTAGGGACGCATAGGGCTCTTTACATAAGGAAGTCATCTTGCGTTTTTGTCCAAATTTGTATTTATGAAGTAAGATACTTACCACCCTCTTTAAACTGATGCAACATACCTTGATGCACGTCATTTTGAACTTTCTAGATCTTTTGAGTCAAAGCCACTCTGCAGGCCATGGTTTATATTTTAATCAGTGCCCTAACTAATTGATAAAATTACATCTCAATTGAACTTCATCTTCATCCTATACAATAGGATGCAGTAGGGTGGCAAGGCAGGTTATCACACTTAAGGTAGTTGGAATGTCAAAAATCCCATAGAGCTATGGTATCTAATATTATAGACAAAAAATGGTGACCCAAATATAGAGGGTCCATTGCAAAGGGGACACAGCAGAAAATTGCTTTAGTATCTGCTTTAAGGTCCCATATACCCTTTATACAGTGTTGAAAGTCTCAATGTGATAGGAAGCAGCCAGGACTCCTCAAATCCCCATGAGTTTATTAAGTTGGGGATTACTCTGGACTTAACATTGAAACCATTATCATTTAGTAAAACTTGAAGGAATTTGTGTCAATATATAATGTTCTTTATAACAATTTTATCAGTAGTGACTGCCCCAGTATTGATGATAAGCTTAGCTTTGAACCACTTAGTCAAGTGGTCAATAGCTACGATGATGTATTGGTGAAGTTGCTCATGGTCAAAGGGCTTATAACATTTGTCAAGGAATTGGTATGACTGGATGATAAGTATATAGTTCAGCGTATTGTATTTTAATAGTCAAAGCGAGCCTTGAGATTTGGTTAGTAAATTATATTAACTCAAAACAAGTCAATAAAGGAGATAATATTTTGGCAAATAGAGTGCATTCCGCCAGAGCTTTAATGATGGTGCACACCCCTAAAAATGTAGTAAATAGGGATTTAACTAAGCTGAAGGGTGAAATTGATCAAGAATATTGAGGATCAAGAGTAGAGTAGGAGACTGGAAAGGAGGAGGTTTTTGGAAGTAAGAAAAGGATTGAGGATTGAGAGTAAGGAAGTGCTGAGAAGGTTTAGTGGAAGTAGTCTGCTATTTATATATATATAAGTGGTATATGTCAGAGCAATAGCTTCCTATTTGTATATTACTAATATTTATCATGGATCAGCGATCTCTATACCATCCATCCGTTGCTCAGTGATTATAAACCTGTGCAAAAGCATACCAGATTGCAATCAATACCACTAAAAGTTAGCAGTGGTGCTTACTACAGGGACCACTAATCAACTTTTGCACAACAGCAACTAGGGTATCATGACAAGCCCTCACTTCTTGTGTCAGAGCCTAATAGGGCTCTATGACAGATATCCCAGTGAGCCAATGGAGACATCCAACAAAGAGCTGACACTATCTACAGTAACAGAACCCAGGGACAAGGAAACCAGGATGGATTTGCTGTTAACAGCTTGTCCCGCGTTGGAGTCAGCCCAACAGGGCAGATCCATGTACGTAACTCCCCAGAAACTGCTGGGTATCATGGAATGGCTCTTACATGGTTAGCTCCTATTCGAAGGAGATGTGGGCAACCATGCCATGAGCCTGTCCTATAATCAACATGACCAAGAATCACATTACGCCATGTATATGTCTTACCTCAACGCTACCACAATGGGGTTATCTTACTGGCTCAGCTCCATGTGGTTGAGGAATACTTGGTCATGTATGTTAATCCTTTGATATGAAACTTTCTACAAGCGTTTCATGGCATAATATCAATTTGGCGATGTCATGCATTTTGTTCAAGTGCAACAGAATGACAATCGCCTCTTGCTTAAATGCCTCGACCACCCTTTTTCAGAAGTACAGGGGGCGCTAGTGCAAGTGGACAGTCATTTCATGGACGTCCACAACTGCATGGACCAATTAATTCCACGCTTGAAGCATGAGTTGCCCCAAGTAATAGGAGAGTTACAAGACAGGCGTGGTCTTTCAGGTGAATGGATAAGGGATGTCATGATACTGGGTTAACACCAAGCGCTTTTATGGTGGAAATGACTAATGGGTGAAAGGTATTGACATGGCGGTGGATCAAATGAGGGACTGGGTTACCCTGTCAGAATGGTGGGTGACTAATCACACTAACTTAGTGGCGATCAAATTTAGGCAATTTTGAGCTGAGTGGAGTAATCAGGAGGCTGTCAACCACTTGACTGGCTCTTTCTTGACAACCCAAGAATATGGACAATTATTAGTATGGATCAACCAGCTGGAGAGTTCCAGCCACTTGACTAGAGGATGAGCTATTACTATCCCATTAGCTGAGATGGTGGAGTATGCCAATATTCAAGTCCGTTTGGAAAACCTTTGACAGTCTAATGAGAGTTGGTACTGGAATGAGCCACTTTAAACAGTCTAGTGGATGAAGTGAACCAATAAGCTCATGGAACTGGACGGCATAATGCCATAATGCAGGTGACGTTAGGATGTGGTTATACATCTTCAAGAAATGGAGCATAAGTTTGATACATAGCGAGATCTCCACCCCAAATTACAGCAGGAATCAAGGAGCTCTGGCATGAGGTGAGAGATGGCCAGTGCCCCTGCAACTTGTCCAAGGCGGAGCAGATTGTTGTCAAACTTTTTCATGGCACATACTGGCAAAGGATGAAAAGGTGATGGCAGCGGCAAATTTAGTGATGAATACTATGGGTCAGCCAGAGAGAATCTCCCAGTTGCCATGGCAATCCCTCCCAGAAATCAAAACTTTTCTCAGTTGCCCATGGCAGATTTGCAACTGGCCATGAGACCCTATTATGACCCAAAAGGAGATGTTCCCCTCAGCCAATCTGAACTTAACTTGTCTGCTCCCCAAAATGGAATCCCGGAGCAGGGTAAGTTTGTACTGGTTGAGAAGGTGCCACCTTTCAGTCAAGATGGGAACATAAGTGGATATTTTTAATGTTTGAATTTGCTGTGGAAGGAGCATTGGGCCAGCTAAGGCTAAACTGTTGTAATCTGCTCTGGATGTCAAGGGCACTGACAAGGTTATATGTTACCTTAAGAATAGCATCATAACATATTAGGAGATGAAGGAAACCATTCTCAGTCTGTTTGGGGGTGTGGCGAAGTTGGCGCAGCACAAAGTGGATTTTCTGATAATAAAATTCCAAAGTAACGAGTCTTTGGTGGATTTTGTGGAGCGTTTCACGTCTGAGGCCCACGTGCTAGTGTGAACATGTATATAACCAATGAGGATGTGGGATTCATGATGACAGCAGCTCTTAAGCCATATTAGGAAATGTATAATGCTATGGCTTAAGTTCTTCAAGAAGACGTAGTTCTATTACAAATTGTCAATTATTTACGCCATCTATCTATCACTTTTAGTGCTCACAACGTGGAACGGAAAGCCTTTGTGACTACTACCAAATCCCCTTTGGGAGATGGAAAATAGCAAATTGGTTATAAATCTGTTGGTTGATACTCAGCCATTTGAAACTTTGGCAAGTCTTTTCCATCCTCCTTATAGTCACCTGGCTTGTCCTCAACCAAATTACAACCCCTCGGTTAACTTTTAACCCAGACCTTTGGTGTGATGAAGCAAGAGCTTTATATTAATTCTTGCTTCTTGTGCAGCCAAAGAGGACATTATGTGGCCAGCTGCCAAGGCAACACACATATTCATGCAGTACTGCCAGCCCTGACTGAATAGGGAAAAGTCTGAGTAGAGTAGAGATGGGACGCTCTACCTCTGCTGATACAAATTTATTCAACACTAATTATTTCTAATGATTCACTTTTCGATGGTCCTGGTTATCACCGTGATGATGAAATATACCAACAAACCCTCAACGATGCCTTGGTACTAACTCAAGAGAGAGACAAGAAGAATACATGCTCATAGTTTCGCCAAAATGCACAAAAACTGTACGCCTGTCAAATTCTTGAGCATAATGCCAGGAGCAAAGTCAGACCCTCGATGGATGTCACCGCATTATAGGTGGTGAACGTTGCAATTCCAGTGGAGAAAATTGCCCAGGAGTATCCTCATTTCAGTGCCAGTATTATCAATTTTCCTGATAACAAAAAGCCCTTGGATGTTCATGTAATAAACACCAACAAATCTCTTCTTCATTTGGAGTGTACATACTATAATATTTTGTAAAAAATATAAAAATCTGAGAGATTATAGATACTGGAGCCCCAGTCAATATATCCACCAAGCTTTTATCTAAGATTCCGCTGAAGCCTGATGTGGAACATTAAGTAGTGTATTGGACTACGGGGGCACTGAGAAATTGTCATAGGGCTCTTACAGCGCGTTGCCTCTGAGGTTCAGATCAGTTTGCGCATCCACCCAGCTGTGGTTTTGCCTGATGATAATTATGACATGTTGATTGGGGCCTCATTCATGCGGTGATTTGGTGCTGTGTTTGATATGGCGGAAGAAACATTTAAGATTTTGGGACAACGGATCCCCATCTATTTTACCTCCAGCAGAGTCACAAAGGACCCCATCTGTCCAGTCAAATTAAACTCGCGTATAGCAATGCCGTGATTCCTGTTCAATACTGGTGGATGAAGTGGAGTACCGGAGCTCTTCCTAACCAGATTTATGAGTATAACGGTATTCAGCTATGGGCTGCAAACGCTTTAAGTATACCTTCAAGGCATCAGGTCATAGTAGGGATGGAGCTTGAATAGATATTCTGAAGGGCTATATGAAATTATGGGGCCATAATAGCAATTGCGTCTAGAACCTATTGTGGCTCCTGGTCTACTGTTACTAAGGCATGGGGAAGTAAAAGTATTATTATCAAACCTACAGAAGTATTCTATTATGGTCCAAAGTCACAAAGTGGTGGCCTATCTGCACCTAACTCCTATTGATGAGGTTTATCATATCCCTGACTTTGGTTCTTGGGAGGACCTCAGTCTACCTGTAAAGCCTCAAACAGTGTAATGACAGTGGAACCGAGTGAGGCCCTGTCTGCGCTTTTAGAAGAGCATAAAGATTGGGTGATAGATTTGTTTTAAAGATACTGAGGAATTTTTGCATCCAACAACCATGATTTGGGATTTTCACGCGGAGTTGTGCATTAAGTGGACACAGGAGATCACCCTACCATTTGGTCATGGTTTATCTGTCGCTCAAAAGCTGCAGAAGAAGTAGTATCTGATAAGGTAGATAAATTGATTGAACAGGGGATTTTAGAGCTGTTAAAAAGACCCTGGGCATTGCTGATGCTGATTATTAAGAAGAAGGATGGCACTAACTGGGTAGTAATTGACTACTATAAGCTTAATAACGTCATGAATAATAAACTACATCCACTTCCGCGAATTGAAAACACTTTAGAATGTCTGGGAGGTGCCAACTATTTCTCTGCAATGTACTTGATATTGGGATACTGGATAATCTATTTGCCTGTGACAGAACAGGAGAAGTGTGCCATAATCACCTTGAAGGGGTTGTTCTAGCCTACATGTATGCCACAAGGGTTGTGTAACGCCCAGGCTACATTCCAGCGGACTATGGACACTAGCTTAGGTGACCTGAAGCTGTCCTGCATTCTAGTCTACCTCAACAATATCAATGTATTCTTGAAAACAAACACAGAGCATCTAGATCACTTAGAACAAGTATTACCAACTTGCCAAAGCTAATGATAATCAAACCTCAAGAGTGCCACTTTTTAAGGAGAAATTAGAATACCTCATGTATGTGTTAAACTCAAAAGGGCTTAGATCTCAGCCAGAAAATGTAGAAGCTATATGGAAGATGACCTGTCCCAGTGATAAGCGGGACATCCAGGTATTTTTGGGGATGGTCAGTCACTACCAGCGGTTCATTCCTAACTTCAGCTGTATTAGGGCCCGCTCTTCAAGTTAATTAAGAAAAACGTCACCTTTGACTGGACGGAACTTTGGCAAAACACTTTTGATGTCTTATGGAATATGTTGGCTAGCGCGCCAGTTTTTCAATACCCTAATTTTGAAAAAAAAACGTTAATCAGATTGAAGCTTCTCTTTCCAAAATAGGGTCAGTATTATCTCAGAAGGACGAGGATGGTGTGGAGCACCCCATCACATTTTGTAGCTGAAGCTTAAATTGCCATGAATGAAATTACACTGTGACCAAGTGGGAGTACTTAGTGGCGATATATGCATACAAACAGTTTTGGGTATAACTCCATGTAGTGAGATCCAAAGTGGTAACAAATCATGCATCCTTGCGTTGTTTGCATAATCTTCAGGAACCTGAAGGGCGTCTTGCGCAACGGTCACTGAAGCTCCAAGCTTATGACCTCGAGATAGTATACTGGCCAGGGGATAAACATCAGAATGCAGACTGTCTCTCGTGATTATCTATGGTAACTATTACAGTAGATTTGGCGGACATATTGTACAAGAAGATGATTACTAACAAATACTACAACAATTCAATACACGTGATCAAAGCACTAGACACCTTAGACGTGACACCTTTTTGTGCAATGAGGAACTATATAAAAAATGGAGAGTTAATGCTGAGCTTCCTGAAATCTTCCGCCATCTAGCAATTATTTGGGATGCACACAAGGCGGTAGTTCATGGGGTTGAAAAACTTTGGAGTTTTTGTGACCACGTTACTATTGAGAAAGCATGAACTATGATGTGATTGAGACAATCGCTTATTGTCACCAGTGTCAAGGGGAGAAACCTTTCCATAAGAAAACTACCTACCAAAAGGGTCAAGCCCCATTTTGTGCGGCACACTGTTTCCATTGATGTGTGGGACCTCTGCCAACTGGGGCGAACCGCTCCAATTATATACTAGTAGCAATAGATCACTTAACAAGGTGGGTGAAGCAAGAGCAATCAGAGATCTAGGGGCTGTAAGTGCAGTAAAGCTCATTATGGAGTGTAACATACAGCAACATGGCTGCCACAGTTTATGCTTACGGATAATGGAACAAAAATTTACATCACATGTCCTTCCTACGCTATTTGAATTAATGGCAATCCGCAGTAAATTAACTACTCCATACCACCCTGAATCCAATGTGATGGTTGAACGGGTTAACAGAACCTTGGTGACATTCTCTAAAAGCTTATGGAAGATTATCCCGCTGAATAGAGTACTCTCTTATACACGGCCATCTTCACTTATAATATTAGATATTATTTGTTGACAAAAAAAAGTCCCTTCCATTCACTTTATAGAAGGCATCTGGCTTTGCCAGCATTTCTTTATTCCTGTGTGGATGATGCCAGTGGAGTAGGCCACAGCGCTATTTAACCAACTTAATGGAAATGCTGATAAAACTTCAAATGGAAGCTTATTTAATTAATTTAGCTAAGAGGATTCATGATCATGTGACTGACCAATGTAGATATAGTGAACTCCCACAGTTTGTCATTGAAGATCATGTCTTGTTCCACGACCAAAATGGATTTGAAAGGGGAACAAGCTCACCAACATATGGGCCATACTGCTTAAAATAATTGAGAAGATAGTTATTGATTCATATACCATCAAGGAACCTGCGGGTGGTCAAATTATCAACCAAGAACATGCTAAATTCCTGCAACCTTAAAATTATAAGGGATTTATCATCCAATCAAGGGGGGTAATGTCAAGGAATTGTTATGGCTGGACAATAAGTCATATAGTTTGCATACCATATTTTAGTCAAAGTGAGTCTCAAAATTTATGTAGTAAATTATGTCAACTCAAAGCGAGTTGATATAGGCATAATATTTTGGTGAATATATTAAATTCTTCAAGAGCCTCAATGATGGGGAAAAACCCCTCAAATTGTAGTTAATAGGAATTAACTAAGCTGAAGTGTGAAATTTACCAAGAATATTGAGGATCAAGAGATGAGCAGGAGACTGGAAAGGAAGAGGTTTTTGGAAGTAAGAAAAGGATTAAGGTTTAAGAGCGAAGTACAGAGGAGAAGGTTTAGTGGAAGTAGTCTGCTATTTTTATATAAATAATAAAGTGGTATGAGTCAGTGAAATAGCTTCCTATTTGTAAATCACTTATATTTATCAAGGATCAGAAAGCTTATACCATCCATCCATTTCTCAGTGGCTCTAAACCTGTGCAACCAGCTTAAATTTAAATTTATTGTGAGGAAGGCCGACCATGGGATGGACACTTCTGAATTTGACCCAAAAAAACAAAACTTAGTAACAGGGAAGGCACCACAGAGAAGCGATGCTATCTCTTGTTGCCAGCGGGAACGCCACTTATGGGGAGGGGAGGGGACGTGTGAAGGGGCCGTAGCCACTATTGAGCACGTGTGGAGGAAGGGGTCTGATTTGATAAACCAGACTGGGAACCAGGAGGAGACCAGCTGTCGGCGACGCGGTGGGAGAAATCCAAACATCCATGCTTGGAAGTGGTCCACCAAATGAGACTGGAATCTGTGGACAGTTTCTGGGAGGGTGGGGGTGGAGCCTGCGATGGCATCTAAGGCAATCGTATGGATGGTCCACATGGCGATTGCAACCACCAGAGCACAGAGGGAGGGTGGAAGGGAGGAGGCCATTGATAGAGCAAACATATCTCTTGACAGACTGAAGGGATGCTTTTGATCCTGGCCCAGAAGACGTTGAACTTCGCGCCATATCACTTTAGAGGTAGGGCACCAATTCAGGCGGTGGAACAGCGTTCCATACTGGCCACACACGACACAGTATGAGTGTAAAGCGTTAGAGCGCTCAGCTGTACGATACACCCGCCTCAGGCAGCGCCACACATAGGAGCGGACTTGAGGCTGCAACAGAGGATAGTATGTGTATTTCCAGATAGTCTTTTGGGTCTCAATGGAGCAAGGGATGTCCATCATGTCCAGGTAGTCCACCCTGGATAGGACATGGGGCCGTGTGGGGATCACGCCATCTTGGATGGGTAGCCCCTGTACCTCTTGTGTGAACTGAGAAGAGGGGAGGCCTCTATGAGCTGTGTGTCCGCTAATATGAATTCTCCACTCAGCGCTCTGCATGAAGAGGAGGATTCGTTTGTAGTGGGTTTTAGTCCCGTGAGGACCTGTTGCCAATGGGTGTGAAGCCAGGTATTTTTCAAGGAGTGAGGGTTCGATGTATTAATAAGGCCCAAGGCGCGGGAGAAGTTGGAGTGGGCCGCGTGAGACCAGTGTTGGGAGGGGAGCGTAGGGGCGGTGACAGCCGCAATCCAGGTGCCCAGGATCTTGGCAGCATGGGCTTTGAAGTCCATCAGGTCCAAGCCACCATGATGATGGGGGCCAAACATGACCTCTAGCCATACTGGTGGTGGGCGGCCTGACCAAAGCCATCCTTGCAGCAGGGCATACAAGGATTTGTAAAAGCTTGGGGAGAAGGGGATGGCGTGGGCTCCAAACCAGACTTTGGAGAGGAGCATAGAGTTGGCTAAAACAACCCTGCCAGTAAGGGAAGTAGGGTGGGCTCTGAGGGAGGCGATGTGCTTCGTTACGTTGTCTAGAATATGACTTTCCATTACTGCTGATGCATACCCGACTGCCTCCACTCACACACCCAGATGGCGGACAGGCCCTATGGTAGGGAGTGGCACGAAGGGGAGCACCAGTGGGGTGGTGTGGGGTGAGCTGGGAGGGCGAGCACATGTGCGAGCAGATGGGCCAGGCTGGGCACTGGTTGCTGGGGCCCAGCAGGTTTGATACCGACCAAGGAGGATAATTTTGGTTTTGGAAGCGTTCAGTGCAGCATTACTTACCCAGGAATACTCCTGGATGAGAGTATGAAGTGCGCGTGCATCTTTATTATTAGACACCCCAACCACACAGTCGTCTGCAAACGCCATCATCTTGACTGGGGCTTGGCCTGGCACATGGACCCCCAGTGAGTTGAGCATTCACATTTCGAAGTAGTGGGTCAAGGCTGAAGTTGTATAATAGTGGGCTAAGGGAGTCCCCTTGTCACAATCCCCTTTGAGGGCGGACTACTTCCGTTAGGAAGCCAGGGCCACACACTGCCATTGTTGCAGATTCCGTTAGCAGCATCACCCAGTTGATGAAGCGAGGGGGAAAGCGGAATTGATGGAGGCAGGCCCTGAGGTATTCCCAGTTTACTCTATCATAGGCCTTCTGTTGGTCCAAGAATACAAGTGCCCCAGAGGCTGTGGACTGGCATGCGTTAGCCACAGAGTGCACGTTGTCCCAAATCGACCTTCTGGGTATGAAAACGAATTGTTCTGGGGAGATGGTGGCAGATGCTACAATCCCTAAACGGTTAGCCATGATTTTTATTAAAATTTTTGTATCCGTGTTAGTTAAAGAATTGGGGCGCCAGTTGGCTAAGTCTAGCTTGTCCCCTTTCTTGAAGATTGTGACGGTGAAGGCCTCTTGTCCTCCTAGTAGGAGGCGCGGTTCTAGAAGGCTCTGGTTAAGTGAGGCAAGCAGCAGTGAGGATATATATTTGAAGTACTTTTTATAGAATTCATATGGAATGCCATGTGGCCTGGGCATTTCCAATTTGGTGCACTGTGGATGGTTGTCCATAGTTCATTTGGAGTAATCGAATTCATTATTTCCAGGTATTGGGAAATGGTGTGGATGTGGGTTCAGTCAAAAAATTCCGCCACTTTGGCCGGCTGAATTGGATTGGATCGGTATAACTTCAAGTAATACTTTTGTATTTCAATTGCCACTTCAGCTGGCATATCTGTGATGGAATCATCCAATCTTCGCACTTGTGTACAGGCCACACTCTGGCGTGGTGCAAATTTTTTTTAAAAAATATGTGGTGCACTTGTTGCCCTCTGTAATGCGTTTGGCCCTGTACTGAACACAAACCCAAAGTTTGTGTTGCCTTTCAAGCGCGTTGAGGTGAACGGCTGCTTCTGCCCACTTCTGGCCCCAAGCAAGGCTGTAGCCTGTGGCTGGGATGTTGGATTCCAGGTGTGCCAACTCTTCCAGAGAGCGCGAGATGACAGTCAGTGTAGCTCATGAGCGTCAGGAGGAGAGGTGGCGAGTGAGGCGGATGGTATCCTCTTTGAAGGCTGACCATATGGAAATTGGGTCCGCGCAAAACGGTGTAATAAACTCTTTTGCCAAAGTCACTGATTCCACCCAAGTGGAAAATCCTGGTGATGCAAGTTTGGGTGGGCGGAGTTTGCACCAATGTGGGGCCTTAGCCACTGTGACAGGTAGGTGTTAGGTTATTGAGACCAGCTGGTGGTCGGAGAATTCAATTTTTGTTGTTTGGAAGGGGAAATGTGAGATCAAAATTTTGCCAGCGTGAGGATAAGGTTGATGCAGGTCATGAACCTTAATTGGCCGTTGTGGACGTGGGGGCGCGTCATGTTTTTGAGCAGCGGGGCTTGCCACAGCAGCGCGTCTAATAACCCAAGGGTGGCCTTTAGAACGCGAAGTTCTATGTGATCCTGGGGGGTGTGGGATGAGGAAGGCCAACGGTCTGTGGGTGAGTCTAGCCAACAGTTCATGTTGCCAACTATGAAAGGGTCAGGGGGTAATGGAAGGGATTTGACTAACAAGAAAAATATCTAATGCTCTCATGCACAGGTCAGGGCATAATGTTGATGATAGCGTGCACCACTTCAGCCCATGAGAGTGTAACAATGAGGACTTGGCCCTTGAGGAAGAATTCCAACAATAAAAATTTAAAAAAATTGTTTTTCTGAACTAGCACCCCACAGTGCTCTGACCAGAAGGATAGGGAAGGGAGGAGCATGGTTTTCCAAGCATCCTTTGAACCTCGCGGACAGTGGGATTCCTGGATGGCCAGGATGTCCATGGGTAAATTTTTTGTAAAAAACTCAGTTTCCTATCCTGGGATGGAGAGGCCTTGAGTCTGGCGATATTTAACGTCCCTAAAGTGAAGGTTTCCCCCTTCGCACCTTAGGTGAAAGGGGGTGGGCATTCAGGCCCACCAGCCTCCTCTAGATCCCCGCGGGCCTTCATGGCAGCGCGGGTGTTTGCAGCAATGCTATTAGTAGGTTTGTTAATTTTAGCAGATAGGTTTGCATTGGCTTTTGCCTTCACTTTTTGTTTCCCCGACATTAAATGAAAATTTTGTGGTGCGGATAGATTGGTGCACCAACGTTTGGGTCAAAAAAAATTTCAGGTAGGTTGGAAACCAAGTCAGTTTCAATCAGGGCTTGGTTGCAAAGGTCAGGTGAGATCGAGTCACCCATCAGATCCTCAGATTGGGTGGCCCAATCGGTATGGGTTTCCAATTTGATTGGTTGAGGGATTCCCAAGTTTCTTCCACCATGAAGGTTTCAATGTCCTCCTGGCGTTGGGAGTGTGGGATAGTGGAGGCGACCTTGGCCGCTTCCTTGGCTGTGGCCCTGCAGGCCTGTTTGGCCTTCTTTCGCTCTTGAGGGGAGATAGGCTTTACTAGTAAGTAGCAGCCTTGTGCTCCCCACGGGGAAGCCTCCTTGGTGCTTGCAGTTGGTTCGTAGTGTGCCTCTCCGCTGGCCATGGCCGCTGAGGGGTGCTCTTGGAATGTGACGCCCTCCTTAATGGGGCATGCGTGTGCCTTATGGCCGAACGCATCACAGTGGGTGCAAATGGGGGGCGCGCTGTCCACGGTCACCCGGAAAGGGTGGGTGGTATGCCCTTCAATATTAATATTAGTAGAGTGTGGGATCTGGGTTAGGTCCTTTGCGATCTCCTCAGTTGGAGTCAGAACTGCAATGGCTTTGCCAGTGCACAGGTGTGGCATCAGTGTAAAGCGTTGCATCTTGAAGGATCATATTTCGCCATATACAGTGAGACTATCTTTCAGGTGCTGCTCCAGAATGGCACGCTTGACTGTAGTGGGCAAAAGTTGAATGTGAGGAAAATTTGGTTGTATTTTGTCCATCTGGTGCATTTGGTTTCAATGACCCATTGCCCTTTGGGGAGGTCGATCACTACATGCACCTCAGCAGCTTCATCTGCTGCCTCCTTGTTTTTGAAACTGAGGTCCATCCAACCACGTGACATGGAGTGAGGTGTAACGTACACTGCAGTTGGGAAAAAAGTGTGCACATCCCCACAAAATTTTTCCCATAAAGCTGTTTGTTGGATGTCCAGAAACACCCAGACTCCATATTCCACTGACAAGAGTGGTTGAGAGTGCGGCGTGTTGATGTACTGGCTACATCGCACCTGCCAAGTGAGGATTTTAGGAAATAGTGACCGCCAGCTTTTTATTTTTTTTCTATTCCACCAGTTTCTCTGAAGCGTTTTCGAACGTTAAAGGTTGCAGGCCTACCACCTGTGCCTCTTAACTTACTTGCCCAACTGCTCCCTGACATGGGCGCAGATTAATATCCTCTGTAATATTATCAAACTAGATTCAGACTTGAATTGAATAAGTTGCAAAAGTGATTTCAATGAGAGAGAAAAGTTTGATATGCAGATCGCCAATACTTGATAAAACACAAAATAAATATGGAGCTATTGCCCCAATAAACACTTTTTATTGGATATAATAAAAATTTCGAACCCTCTCTGCAGAGTACTAAAAAACCTCCCTCTCTCATTCTCCCCCTCAATTCTTATCCTTGGTATTCTTAGTTGATTCCAACCCATCTGCTTAGTAATATCCTATTCATTAAATTTTAGAAGTTTTTGTTCTATCTCGAGATTTTCCATGGAATTCACACAATTCACTAAACTATTGATACTACAATTGATTCAATTCACAGCAATACGATTTCCACTCAATCTCAAGGCTCACCTTGACTCTTTTTATAGTCCACTGTAATATAGCTTATCATCCAGTCATATCAATTTTTTGACATTACCCCCCTTTGACTGAACAATAAGCTATATTGCTTTTATGCTCTGAGGAACTTTGTGTGAACATAGTTGTTAATCTGACCACCCACGGTTTCCTTAATGATTTAGGCATTGATACCAGTCTTCTTGATTATTTCGTTAAGCTGGTCCAAACGTTAGTA